>VZRF01009287.1:210852-266327 GCA_013396875.1 Vireo altiloquus | reverse complement strand
CGCTCCGCGACGTCAGCGCGGACGGGCCTCGGCGCTCGCCTATTGGCCGCGGCCTGCGCCGCTCGGCCAGTGACGCACCGCGCGGCGAGGCTCCCGATTGGGCCGTGGGGCAGGCCCCCTGGGCCGCGCTGATTGGCCAGGAGGGCCCGCGTGGCCGCTGTGACGTCACGGTCTCCGGGCCAGCGGCGGCCCCGGGCGGGGCGGGAGCGCAGCCTGAGGGCGGCTCGGTCGGAGCCAATGCCCGCTTGGACTGCCCTGCAGCACCGCTGCCACCGCCCGCGCTTCTCTCAAGGGCCGCCTGCGCTCGTGGTGAGAAGAGCTACTGGAGTACCCCGCTTATTGGAGAGCCACCCTTGAAACTCAGGCTACCGCCATGTGTGGCTAATTCAACTTACAAGGCACCAAGATCCATTTTCAAAAAAAATGGTTTCACGAATTTTACCCATTCTAACGCCTGCTTTTTGTGACTCTCCCTTTGTCAACCATCGTGTTGCCATCTAGTGCCCAAAATCCGTCATGAAGATTCATTCTAATCGTCCACAAACGTTGCCACGTTCAAGGTTAGCTCCATACGAGTGAAAAAAGGCAACACAAAGCCTCCCCTAACATTAGCCCTCCTCCCCCTCAGTTATCTGTATTTCAGAAGGACTTGCAGAGAAGATGCTCTTCTGTTACCCGTTCAGGAAAGTTTCTCTACCCAGTGCCCCTCAGCTAATTAGAGTACATCCTACCTTTGCTTCGTCTTTAAATTTACTTTTGTTAGCCATTACTTTGGATTGAACGGGAAGTAAATGGAAGAGACACCAACACTTGCTAGAATTCTCTATTTAGTACCTTAGTACGCTTAGGGGAAATTGAGAAATTTTAGCTACTATTTATACCCACACCATACACACTTTAGCTCTTTTTACTCTTTAAAGAGCATCTATATCTGGCCAAATGATCGCCTTTTTTTAAAACTTCCCTTCTTAAGCAATATACTATAGACTGTGGGACTTTGGATGGAGCAAACCTTTAATCTGTCTGGAAAGTAAACTGTGGAATGCAGCAGTTTGCATTAAATAACCCAGAACAACCAGTATGTCACTGCCATTCTCAGGATGTGGTGACATGTCATGACTTTGATCTACTGAGCTGGAAATAGGTTGGTACTCTCCCACCTGTTATATCAACGCTTTTCAGAAAAACCACCGTTTAACTAGTGAGACACTGCTAAGACTTGCAAACCAGAATTTTGGTCAACAGAACCCTAAAACTTGTAGTTCCTATCTCCTTACCCATGCAGCCCAAATCTCCCCAGTTTTAAGGATCCGTTGTGCCTATCCACTACACTGTGGGGATTAAACCACCCTCAAGTTTTAAATACAGGGGAAGGAAGAAGTAGACTTAGACAAACTAATTCTATTTGCAATGTTTATCTGGCAGAACACTTTGTTTTCCCTGTCAGTAAAAAATCCCCAACAAACACAATCTTTTGTTAGAGTTGCTTCAAGCTTCTCCCCAGGCAAACCTCACATTTTTAGCCATTTTGAGTAATTCTTGTAGATTTCTTGCGTATCTTGCATACGAGTCAACACTCTTCTGAGAACAGCAACAAGTCAAGACATTATTTTATAAAAGGAAACTTGTGAGATGAGCGTGTACCATTTGTGTACCTCGTGTGACTGGCAACAGTCAGTTGCCTCCAGCTTTTCTGAGATTCAGTGTTTGAGGGCAGCGCAGGAAGATGGCAGTCACAGAGTCCTCAGAGACAAGAGAAACATGTAACTCTTTAAGAATTCATCTCTCTGAATCGCTAGTGCTAGCTCACCGCCATGGAAAAACCCCAAAAAATCATGAAGATGGAAGAGGCTTTGTGCTACGGCAGCGCTCGCCAGAATCCACAGATGCTCCACAGAAGAGACCTTTGTTCTTGGGAGAGTAGAAAATTCCACATACACAGAATATGGCTGGAAAATGATTCAGTAAACAGTAGACAAATTCTCTCACCTACTGCTTTTGAATCACGTGGGGGAACCATGAACCCCTTGGACAAGTAGTTCAGCAGTGGAGGCTGACGTGTTTTTCCACTACAAACAACCTCTCTGTCAATCTGTGGAGGGTGCCCGTCACAGCACACATTGGGAAGGATGGGATGGGCGTCTGGGAAGCCAGATAAAGGGATAAAGGGAGAGGGGGTTTCCACTTACGGCTTTCACCCCATAACCTAAAACTGACAAAAGACACCCGCTGGAGGACCCAGCCCATTCCAGTAGCTCTAGGACATTTATTGAGGAATAAACATTGAACACAGCAGTCCCGTCTCAGCCCTTCCCTCCCGGCTGCTGAGGCAGTCTGAAGCCCACCAGTCCGGCGACCTCCTGGGGCGAGCGCTCGCCCTTGCCGTGGTACTCGCGGTGCAGGGCCTCGTGTTCCCGGACGCTGCGGAGCAGGCACAGGTAGGTGGCGGCCTGGAAGTGTAGCTCCTGCTGGGCCCGGCACAGCTTCTCGCTGGTCACCTGCGGGGAGAGGCGGTCAGGGCGGCCCCGAGGCCTCGCCGAGCCCCGGAGGCTGCCCGTGCAGGGGTGGGGAGGGGACACCCGCGGGTACCCGGTGCGCGCGGAAGGCCGCGACCACGTGGCGATAGGCGGGGCTGTCGCGATAGGAGCGGCCGGCGGCATGGCGGAGCTCGCGCAGGAGCGCGCGCAGGGTGCGCAGCGGGGCTCCCAGCGCCGCCATCTTCCGACCCGCGCGCGGACGAGCCGGCCAATCGAGCGCCGCCGCCGGGCCTCGCCCTCGCGCCCCGGCAGTGCGGGCAGTCGAGCGCCGAGCTAACGATCGCCTCCTCCTACTCTCTGCCGCCCTCCGCCGCCGTTGCAATTGGCGCAGGTCAAGTGCCGAAGGTCGAGCGGCGAGGCCGCGGCGTGCCCGCCCCCCGCCTCGTCACCGGCCTGTGCTAACGGAGCGGGAGCATTGGGAGCCTTCTGAAAGGAACATCCTACGGCCTGAAAACGACCTGGGCCGCGGGCGCGTCCCTGCGAGTTTCTAGGGTCTCCGGTTTAAAAGGACATGCGGGTCCCGCTAGAGCCATGAGGGGACGCCCAACAAGCTCAGGAGCCGCGGACTCGAGGCAGGCGGCAGCTCACGGCAGTCCGGAGAGGCGCGGCTGGAGTGCAAAAAAGCACCCACCCCAGATGGGACTCGAACCCACAATCCCTGGCTTAGGAGGCCAATGCCTTATCCATTAGGCCACTGGGGCTGCCGCGGAAAGCTCTTTTCTGTGTGCCTACTTATCTACTGTCCCCGCCCCTTTTCCTTTTATGGAGCGCGTCGGAAGCCGGCGATTGGGCAGCACGGCCCCGCGCGGAGCCGCGCGGCCCCCTGGGAGCCGGGGCCAGGCCGGGGCGCGGTGCTTCCGCGGCGTTGTGAGGCCGCCCCTCGGAACAGCGCGGTATTCACACAGGGAAACGCTCCCTTCCATATCGACCCTTTGGCGGTTTTAAAACACTGATCCTTGTACGGTGTTACCCTTTACCGGGTGGTTGCCTAGTCTGAAGGATGCCTCCACCCCCAAAACAGAAAAAGCCGACAAAAAGCCCCAAGGGCCAACCTTTCCAGTGAAGCCTTTTCCCATTTTTATTTTTGTGAGAAATCACAGACACGGGGCGAGTATGTACATTCCTCTTTATTTAATACAGCACAGACACGTGACACATAAAAAAAAGAAAAGTACACTCATGAAAAAGCCTGTCGCGGTCAGGGACAGGGAACAGCTACGCCGAATTGAGTAAGGCTCCTAACTGCAGAACAGGAGTCTGCCGGCAAGGGTGGATCCCAGAGCAAAGTCTGCTGCCAAAAAAAGCTTGCGCTCCTTTCAGGAAAGCAGAAAAGGACAAGTCCCTTCCGGAACAGGTGAAGGCAGCGTTACCTGTAAGGTTCGCAGGATACCAACCCTGTGACCGTGTTTGGATCAGAGCACTGACAAAATGAAACGCTCTCCAGTCATTCTTGCAGAGGGCCAATAGTCCTGACCTCTGAAAGCATTGGACTGCTCAGGGATAGCAAACCTGAGAACCTGGAAAGAGTGAAAACATCAAGTAGTCACACAGAAGAGAGTTAAAATTAGCCTCCCTGACAGGGCTCTGCTAGCCACAACTGGGAACGTGCAGGGAACTAACCGGCTTCCCAACTAACAAAAGACTAACAGCCATTAAACTGACCAGAACAATATATGCATTTGGAACCGACGCAGGCTTTTGAGGCAGCAGCTTCTTCCTTTTCCTGCTTCAGTTCAGGATGGAGATAAAGCAGGCACCAGTTCCTCTGGCAAAGAGCCTTACACACTTTTAGAAAATTAAAATACAAAAAAGGGAGACAGGTGTATTTACAAAATCCATGGCTGGTACAGTACATCATTTTTAAGACACACTAAATGCTACAATCTTTCAGGTCCTGAGATTATTACAAAAAACAAAACAAAACGAAACAAAAACAAACCCCAACAACTCAAAACTTGTGTTCAGGTCCAGTTTTATAAGGAGAGAGGAAACAAACCACACATTTAAAACACAGTATCCCTTGAAGTTATTGGAACACATCTCCCTAAAAAATCTAAATGAAAGTGGTGCTTACCACCCAAATGTAGCTGCATTTGGTTGTTCAGGTTTGTTGTCACAAAAGGGGAGCATTTCACAGGGCAGTTTCTCTGGAGAGCTCATCAGGTAAGCACAAGGCTGTTGGGATCCTCTCTCCATCGCTAAGCCCTATGATCCGGAATGCGCGAGTGTTAAAAGGAGGAAGGTGATCTTGTACAAATTCATGCTGGACTGAGTAAAGCATCACAGGAATCACCAACTCAAACAAGTTTGCCATCTTGTAGTAACTGTGCACTCCTTTGTTTGGAGCTGAGGAATGCAAAGAATTCTAGCTGTGATTTAACATTCAGTAATAACAAAAACTCATCCAGCTTTTTGTTCTGAGCTCCCCAGTGAAAGGCAGCAAAACAGTTTCTCAGCCCTTCATTGTCTGGGGGATCACAGCGAGTCAGATGGAATTGAACTGGCTATATCAAAACTTGCTAAAATATATCTATATATATTAAAAGTGACACCAAACAAAGGATACGGAGGCCAAACTGCTGTTGAAAGGATGATCCCCACTGCCATTAGCTGTGCAGGGCACTCTTCTTCACTGACCCTCTTTTATCATGCAGGCCTTAAGGGACTTGTACCCACACCTGTTTTGTTTTTTTTCCAATGAAGTATTTTGAACATAGAGATTTTGTATCATCAGAAGTTATCATCACAGATGCCCTTTTATTAGAAGCACCTGACCCTAAGCTAGAGAATGGCAACTTTTTAAGGATTACTCATTAAATGCTTCTAACCCTCAGTAAAAGACTACAAGAGACAAATCACATAACAAGGATACTAGTTTAACTGCTAAAATATAGCGCTGCTCAGTAGACTCTGGGGGGGTAAAAAGTAGTAGATAATTTTGTTGGTTTTTTTTTTTTTAACAGTAGTCCAAAAATAAAATTTCTCCATCTATTTCCAGTACAGATCTTGGTAACTATGCAAGAACATGGTACTAATTGCTACATGATGGAATCACCGGCAATAAAACACATACTACAGTTCTCATCTCTGAGCGTAATTGTTATTTGTAGTTACATACAAGAAGACTAAAAGACCAGTGAGAAATACCTGGGGATTGTGATTTAGTTTTTATTTAGCTGGTAACTCCCCTTGTTTAGAAGCAACTTCATTTCAGTGAGAAATTAATTTAATTCACTTCTGATGCTGGAAAGAAACCTGGGATGTCTCACAAGTTTCTTCCCAAATCCAATCTGTACATTAAAAAACATGCTGCAGCTTCTTAAACCAATTGTGAGAGCAGAATATTCTAAAAAACTCTCAGACTAAAACCTGTCACAAGAAGCAATTTTAGCTTCCCTCTCAAAGCAACTTCATGACACTTGACACTATGTGTTGCACCAGTGAAAGGGTTTCTTTTTTAAAATACTTTTTTTTTTTCTTCACGTTAGCAAAAAAAGTTCTGCATTACAGACATTCAAAAATACTCAATTTTCTTTGGGTAAAACTTCAATATGTGTTAAGGGGGGTAGCTGGGGAAAGGAATGCATGTAACACTGAAACACGTAAATACTTATCTGCATAGTTGATATTAGTGACTACTAATCAAACTAAGGCCTTATCTGGAAAAAGCTGATAACACAAAGTTTCTTTCCCCACTCTGGTGAAATCTGCTAAGTCTCAATGAAGCTCTGTCTGCCTGGTCAACTACTCAGTTTGGTCTGTGATGGTGACATCTCCTGACTGGTTTTGGTTGATTCTCTCCCACTCGCTTTCTCTGGGTACTAGACAGCAGCAAATATGACTATCTATTGATAAAATGCATCTGCACACATTGCTAGGAAGAAAAAAAACCCAAAAAACCCTTTTAATATTGCGCGTGATAGGAGCCAAACAATAGCGTATGCTGCTTGCTTGAGATTACTTCACCGCAAAGAAAAACTTAGTAGCTAATGGTTATTGTTTCAGCAGGAGATGACAGCAATGAAAGATACCAAAATACACTTCCAGATATTGGGGTAGAACTACAGCTGCCAGAAATGGCTACAAAAACCAGGCCTATATCCTTGACTACTGACAAGATTAGCACAGTTTTACTTAGGAGTGTGCAAAAACAGTTGCAGGGAATCTCTGTATTTACCCAGTTTTGGGCCAGTTCCAGGCCATGTTGATCTCTCAGCATAACTCACTGCAGCACCAGGGCTTTCTACAGCCCCAAAAGGCCATTACAGCAGCAAAGGATCACTGCGTCATAGAAAAAGGATGATGAAGCCTCACCAGAAGTTTCCACAAAGCATTCCCCTACACAACAGTTATCTTTCCAGTGGCCCAGTAAGCATACTTCTGGCTGCTTATTTTGGCAGTGATTTCTTAAGTTTTAGACAGACACAGATTTTTACAACAGCTGCATTTGTTAAAGACTGCAACAGTCAGCCATCATCACTAGCTGTAGATTTCTCATTCCCACAGACCAGCCTAGGATGAAGAGCATGTGTGTTCAAAATGAATTAAAGAACGTAACTGGTGAATGCGGTAAACTTCACTAAAGTAACTTCACTGATGCAGGTAAGACAGATTAAGAAGCACCCTCAACTACCACTCAACTGGCTGAGCTACCAGCAATAGTCCTATCTTTGAATGGCACCATTAGATTGGTAGGAGAAATCCACTTATGGCCTAGTTTACATAACAGGTTTACTCAAAAACACAAAGACAAGCCAAGAACTGATTTAGGCTTTTCTCTGCCACAGGAACAAATTTGGTACCATATTTTCTGATTTCCACTCTGGTTCTCCACCCATGAAGGACTGCTCATTCTACTCCCACTCTGTAAAATAAATGCTTCCTTTTCATATTGCAACTCAAAATTACATCTTCCCTAGGGGAAGCACATCACAGAACTAGAACAGTCTAGTGATGCATATGCACATTACCTTACATTTAGCACTTGGTCCACAAGTGAATTGTTAATTTCAGGTATTCATCTTTATAATAATGGTAAGTTAGATAGATCCTCAGCACAAAGCTATTAAAATCACTAGATCATCTATTGCAGATAGCTAATTTTGTCTGAGAACAAGGAAACAAGCACAGATACTATTATGAGTGTTTATCTGCAGCTAAGGACACATGAACTTACTGTTCATTGTAGTAAGAAAAGAAACCATTAATGAAATGTCAACAAATGGAGAAGAAATACAGTTAGAAAAGTACGCCATGGTGAGTGACTTAGGCAGCATGTGAAGCATAGCTAGCTTTAAACTCAATTAGCAGCTGCACTCTTCCAGGTTTTACCAAATTCCTTCTTACGTAGGATGCATGGTGGAGAGTGACAACTTTGGTAAATACGAGAATCCTTGCAGTAGCTGGTATCAAGCAGATGTGACCAGCTGCACACACGACTCCTTACAGTTAATCTCAATTCAAATATGTTGCAAGCTGCTATTTTATTTACGCCCCATCGCCTTGGGGCTGTCAGCCACACATCTCTGCCTCAGACTCAGTGATTGTGTGAAGCAGTACAGTAATTAATAACGTTGCCAAACAGGGCCCATAATGTTTTACTCATGACCTAATGAAGAAACAAATTCAAAACTTCAGAGAAAAATGCACGAAGTTTCAGTCCCGTTAGCCACTTCCTTTCTCTCACGCACATTTACACACACTCATGCACACACTCTTTTATTGTACTGCCATCTTTGCACAAACGTTCAACCTTTAAGTAGCATTTAACAGTAGGAGAATGGAGAAGGATAAACAGGTTTCAAGAATATTGCTTGTATGTGTGTGTGCACGTGTGTGCGTGTGAGAGAGAATGCACAAGCACACAACCAATGCCATAGTACAGCAGCTATGAAGTTACACATATTACACACTTGGTTTTGTTTTTTTCTTTACAAAAAGGAAAGAAAATAGTATAACAGCATAAAGCCATCTTGGCAAGCTTAAGATTTTCGTCCAAAATGCTTTCCAGCATTTCAGGATCGCTGAGAAAAGTTTAAAGAGGGTAGGGAAATAAAATTAAAAAAAAAAGGCACTTAAACAAAGGACAAAGGCCTGAATCAATTAAGTTGTGAAGGGTAACAGCCATTTCACCAGAGTTTGGACCAATCAAAGTCTACAAACCTTTTTTAAAATTTCTATAAAATAAAAATTGCATAAAGTGTTAATAATTAATCAGTTGTTTACCTAATGCTTTAACCTTCTGGTTTATATTATGAAAAACAAAAACAAAACAACAAACAAGCCCAAACAAAAATCCAGGTGTCCCTTTAATGATTTTCCCCCCAGTTCAGCAAAAGATGAAAGTTAGGTATGGGAGGAACCCTTCCATAGTTTGGCTTGGCTGTAAGTTCTCCCTGCAATGCCATCTTCAAAAAAATCCAGAACAAAAGCAGAAGAGGGACTACTGTGCTTTCACCAATTCACTCAAAAACAAACAAACAAAATATCAAAACAAAAAAACCATCAACCCAAACACCCAAATGCTTCTAATCCAACTGTGGGCAAAAACTAATCAAAGAAAACAAAAAAATCTGTAAACTAGATTAAAATTTGCTAATAAATACAGCCAAAAGTTCATTTTACGAATGTAGCAGCAAACGTGATATAGTTAGTTGGAGTCCAAGGTGACTCCCAAAGGGTTACTGGTTCGCACAACTGATGGCAGCTTGGGAGAGTTGCAGATTTCTCTGTTTTCATGTCCTCAAGGGTCTTGCACCAAGTGGAGAAGGAGTGTGGAGGAGGGGTCAGGTGATGGGACTGCAGGAAGGAACAGGCTTTTAGCACCTGTACCACCCCTAAATCTGTGCATCAGACAACTTTGATCAGATTCAAACACGAAGCAGAACCCAAGTAATTAAGTTACTTCTGATTAGCAGAAAACAGATGTGAAACCCACAGCATCTGCACTTGTCACTCAGTTTAGACGTGTTTCTCAAATCAACAGAGAAGGCTGGACAAAGTGACTTAGGCCATTTGTATCTTGGAATGGGAGAACACTGCAGTTATTGTCCAAGGTATCAGAAAACTTTGCAGCCTGTTTTCCATCTAGCCTGCCTTCTTTTTTTGCAAGTGTCTTTAACCATTTAAAATAGCTACCACGGTTTTTGGGACTTTGGATCATGTAGCAGAGAATCCTACCCAGACAGTTTCAACATCTAAAACCTACAGTTGAAGTTATTGCTTGCATTTGTTTGGGGCTTTCAGACAGCTTGACATGTTAGCTCATATACAGTCCCCAAACCAAGTTCAGCCCTGCTGCCTGGAAAAGACAGCTCTACTTGGCTTTCTTATTGCTTGTGAATACTGAGGGTTTATTTAGTATGTACAACTACAGTTTATGTATTAACAAAGGCCCTTAAAAAGTAGTAAAAACTGGGGGGGGGAGGGGAAATGTTGTCAGAAGAGCTGCTATGTGGAAAATAGTAAAACATTAACCTAATTTTGCATTTGGATGTTGCAGTAATCTTTCTCATGCTGTCTATGCTACCTGCAAAGGTCTCTGGGAACCACCCTATTATTTCCTTTGATTTGGCCTTGCTAGGTTTAACCAGGGAGAATAGGAAACAGCAAGTAAAGGGTCCACATTCCCAATGTTGTTCATTCAAAAGATGCTCAGGAGCATAATGACTGACAAGAGCGTAATAGTTACCTGCTGGAGGGGTTGTTTGAACTGATGTCACAATGTACTGTCATCTTTATTTTCACCATCCTAGTTATCTATTTCCACAGTAAGTATTAGTTTACTTGTTTCCCAAGACTGAGAAGCTCAATAGGACACAGAGGCAGGACTACTCCTACCCTGAAGATATAGAGAGGATACTCTTCAACTGAAGATGAAGCATACTTCCAGGAAGAAAGGAATATTGAAAGGGAGTCTGTGCTGTAGTTATAAAGGGCTCCAAGTCTCCCAGTCTAAAATTTCATTAAGTATGAAGACAAAAGATGACAATTTGAATGAGATGCCTTGATGAGGAAAACACAGAAGAGGTAGAACTCTCTTAGGACAGGGTCCTTTAAATATATTGCTGCCCAATGGCTCACTGCTGCAACTCTCTTAGCTACATGCATTCTTTAAGTTCTCAGGTTTGATATAGTCCAGAGAATTAACATCCTGCCAGAACTGTTAGGCCTCAAAAAACAAAAGTTGGCTTCCTTCAACCCTTCCTGGAGAAAAGAAAAAAGTATCAGATGAAGCTTGCACTCTCAATAGTTTATGGTATTTTGACAGAATTTGTGCAGTATTAAGAATGCCAGGGTCTACATAGCTGTGTGTGTTTCGATTCTTAAATAACCTCGATGGAGACACAAGCTTATCTGATCAACACACCACATACAAAACATTAGCACCAGCTAAAAAGCATTTAATTGGCAGATGCTGTGGAGTGAAATTAATGAACTAATGCATCTTAATTCAATCTGTCTTTCACAGAAGTGTTGTGCAAAAACATTTATTGCTGAGCTCAACCCAACATTTTTATACTAAATACACAATATATATTATTTTAAATTTATGTATATATATTTATATAAAATTAAAATGAGCTCTAAATAGAAAAGAAATTGTTGTCTGATCTAAGAAAAATAAATCACATGTAAAAGAAACCTGCAAGCCCTAAGTAATCTAGCAAAAAACATTGAAGATTCATTACACAGGGGTCAAAGTCTCTCTAAAAGGTGTGACATAACAAGTAGTGTCTAGTTCAATCTCAAGTCAAACTACCAGAAAAACTTACTAAAAATTTCAGCATCTCTGGTCAAAGGAATGTTTCAGGGTTGAAGGGGAAGGGCATGATACTGGTTTATTTGCTCCTTTCCCCTATGATTTATTAGAGTTTCTGCCATTCTCACCTTTTATCTGACAGCGCAAGGGACTCAACAGCAAGGTTCTGTCCTAGTATCAAAAGTGCAACATGTGCTGGATGTTTCCTAATCTTACATGCGAACCGGTTGATGTATTGCTATCAAAGAAAAAAAAAAAAAACAACAAAGCCAGCTCTGCAGTCTTGTGCTACCATGTAAGAAAGAGCTCAGGTCAAACTCCCCAGGCCAGCAGGGGCTGGAAATGCTGGAGACAACCCATTCAGCCCCCAGAAGAGAAGGCACCTCTGGTCGCTTTTGAACGACTCCTCTTTGGCTAATGCCTGAAGCAGCGTTAACCCGACTCTGGAACAGGTCACAGTCAGCTTTCTTTAACTAGCAAATCAATATAATGCATGGCTTCTGGGAGGAATTAGATAAAAGATGAAGACTGAGAATGAGAAAAGAACTAGTTCTGGTTTATGAAAGACATGAATAGAATATCTTTTCAGTAGCAAATAAGCACAAGGTATAGGTAAAAGAAAGTTTAACAAATGGAAATAGTGAAACATTAGCGTGTGTTTAAAACAAATGTGGGAAAGAAATGCTAGTCTGACCAATAAAATGTGGGTTTCTTTTTCACGTAAATGAAAAATTTTCCATCCCCTTCCTCCCTTAAATAAGAACTTCTGTACTAAAAAAAACAGGAAAATAAATCAGTCTGTGTCTCACATCTTGATGTACCAAGAGATCAGTTTTTGAAGACAATTCTCTAATGAGACTGCATACATCTGTAGGCTCCCTAAAGCCAAACAGCCTTCTAAAGGTGGAAAAATGCCCATTATCAGCAACTGCTTTTGTCTAAAGGTTTAATTATAATGCAAAGTATCCCAGCACCATCTTTATTCTACATAACCTTTGGTCCACAACTGTGTGGTACACTCAGGACCTACATATAATCTTACACTGGGCACTTTGGGCACTAATGAAGTGGATGATTCCACCTTACACAATGAATGGAGAAACCTATTCTAGCTCCTTTCACCATTTCCACTTTTCATTTCACCCAGAAACAAAATATTGGTGCTGCTGTGGGTTTGACGATCAATTTCTTTTAAGAGCCAATCAGAGCAGATAAAAAAGGTGTTTTCTTTAGGCAATATCAAACTATGACCAGTCTGCATGACCAGGAGGACCAGTCCTCCTTTTCCTTCTCTCTTTGATCAAGTATTGTTTTATTTTTCTTCTTCCTCTCACCACAGTGCTTAGGATCAGAATATGTAAACATCGACAGAAACAGCAGCCCTGTGACAATAAGCACTTTCCCAACTGGGCAGATTCCGTCAGCCAACCAGAACTGCTTCAGCTCCCTTGCTTGTCCAGAAGTCACTGGTTTTTCCGCTGTAACTTAGTGTCCCCTTTGCTTTGGCCTCCATCTGTAGTTGAGAGACAGAAACATAAAGGGAAGAATAAAAGCATGAGCAAACTTCTAGTTTTGTAACTTACAGTAGGAGAGACAGGAATTTGGCAGGTTCAGCTTTAGCATCACCAAAAAGTACATTGTCTTTACTGAGTGGATGACTTTCCATCTTTTCTGTAGCTCAGTTATAAGAAATAATGTTGTTGAAACCTGATATATCAAGCTTCATACCAAAACACTGCCCAATTTTTTGGTTCTGAGAACTCTCAAATCAAGAATGCCCACCAAGCCACTGCCACCCTTCCCATTCCTTCTGGTCCCCAGAAAACACGCTACAGGTGACAAAGAAGGGTGTACACTCTAAACTGCACCTTCTAAAGCTTTCTGAAAATTTTCCAGGTCTAAGCCTTACAAACAGAAGATTAGTGTTCTACTTCAAGCTTCTCTTCTCAATCAAAATATGCAGCTCTTATCAAGAATAAAAGTCCTAAGGAAAGCAGATACTCCATTAAGAAACCATCCCAACATTCACATGTGAATATACTCTTATAAGAAACGTGGAAAAAGCTTTTAGCTAGAAGGTCACTTTCTCCTTCAAAGGGGAAATGAAAATTTTTAGTAGAAAAAAACTTTATGCAGCCTATAAACAATCATGTTAGTGTCCAGAAAATATTATTCCTTTTCCCCCACTAGTTGAATTTGTATACGTCAGTTTCTATAATTGCTACAGTAAAATATTGGAATTTTTGAAATTTTTTTGTTCCTGATGTTGAAGAGAAGTAGGGAAAAAAAATCATTCAGGTTCCAAAAATACTGCTACAATAGAGTAAGTATTACATGGTGCAAATAAAATTTATCCCTGCGTTGTGTCTTTTGTAAACTAAGTTCTAGTATACATTTTACTTCATTCTAGGGCAGAAATCTGACTTTTAAGTTAAAATAAGTTAAAAGTAAGTAATAAGAAATATATAATGTCTTTACCTGTGTAAGCTTGCTGCAAGTGAGCAGGCAGAGGTGAGTGAGACAGCGTTGCTGCATGCTGAGCACCTGGCTGTAAACCCTTCAGTAAGTCTGGGGGAAAAAAAAAGGAGAGCAAAGATAAAAAAAAATATTAAGAAGATAGGAAGTCTCTGTGAAATAAGTTTTTGTTTCTAAAGCAAAACTATAGTAGCAGGCTAATCTCCACAACAAAAAAAAATACCTGACAGCATTCTAATGGCTGGAATAAGTCAATGGAGACAAATTTATTCAGATATAGTTAGTCAAATGTCAGAACAAGGACCATGCCTTGCTATTGGGATGCAACTCTTCATATCATTTTGTGTGGCAGAAAGACCAACAATCTATATGGGTTAAGAACATAAAAAGCTTCTTTATATGCAATCAGAAAAAGTAAATGCCATCTTGGTTGATAGTTCTTTACAAGAGGGCTGTTTGATATCTGAGATTATTGAGTTAAGGCTATTTTGAGGAATCACCGTACTAATTCTCTTATTTGAATTGTGACATTTGGAGACTTTTAAACTATATTCCTTTCTAAAGAAAAGGTATTAAGTTAACCCCAAAAAAGTATGTTCAAAACTGAACATATACTGTGAATATAACAATGAAGTTAAGCTTTTCAAAGGTGATTTATAACACTTAGGTGATTATATAAAGAAAGTTTTTACCAGTGAAGAAATCACATTTACTCTCCTGCAGGGATTTTCCATGAACCAAACTTGAGTGTCTCAGGACTTTATTGCTTCCCATCTCAATTTCCATTTTAAGGATGCATCTTTCCTTATAGCCCAGTGTGGTAATTCCACTCACTCTGAGTTAGACTGTGGTGGAAAGCCGCTGAGGTAGATCCCGAGGTGGTTGTCGCTCCAGCTGTGTCCGTCCCAAAGCCAAGAAGCTCCAAGGGAAACTGGAAGGGCACAGTCACAGGAACAAGGCCACCCAGCATCCCAAAAGGAGTTAATGGTGCAGACGTCACGTTCTGACTGGTTACAGACAGGGGTGATGCCATGAGAGTCAGAGGTGAGGCGTTAGCCAGTAACGATGCTCCTGCTGTTGACTATAAAAAAAAAACCAAAAACAGTACTTCAAGATTTGTAAAGATTTGAATTGTATTCTCTAAGGGTATAAAAACCAATTATTCCCTGTTAAGTACTGCTCTGTTGAGAAGTGTACTAAACTATTAAGAAATATCCACTTATCCACCTAGGATGTCTTCCCAGTGTTCATTTGCTAAGCAAGCACAATTATATCTCAGATTCAGATATTAGAGTATGGTTCATCTATCATGTTTTTCTCATCAGCCTTACAGGTTATTTCCTTATCTCCTTTCTAATTATGCACTGGGTCTACAGTCACAATGTAGTGCAATGTCTTCTACTGGATTAATAATAGGAAATTATCCAATGTAGATCTGAAGTTCTTTAAAAGTACAGTATTACACCTCTTCCCTTTCCAAATCTGGGTCTTAACAGAACATTATTTCTAAAGAGGTTGCAGAGAAAAAATGAATTCTGGAAATTAAGATTCAGATGTAAGAATCCCCAAACTTAAGAAGTTAGGTTAGCAAAATGCACATGATATAGGGGTGTTTATACGCATGTCAGAGGAAAAGGCAAAGGAAAATAATGTCTCTACTCTAAATATGACAAAATGAAGTTAGATTCACTGTCGTTTTAAAATGCAAGATTAGCCAGAACATCTTAGCTACAAGAGCTCCTAAATCGCATTAATTCCTCCAACACTAGACCAGCTCCTTCTTGTTTAACAATCTTTCTTTCACTATATATATGTAATTTAATATGTTAATGTTCAGTTCTCTAAAAATTTACTACAAAACAGTATAGAAAGCACTTTAAATCAGACTCCAACTCAGATATTGTAGTTATTTGAATGAAAAAGACTCAGATGGAACAAGATTTCAAATCTGTGCATTTTTACAAGTAAACCTCAACTAAACCCAAAACTTAGAATAATTTTAATGAACACATGATCTTAAAATGAAAATGACACTTCACTGAGTTCTGTAATAACAACTTACAGAAAAAGCAAGGTGATGAATCTCCTAGCATGGATACAGTTTTTATTACCAGTTTTGGTCTTAAGATGTTCCGATGAAAGCAGGTAAAGAAAGGACAATTGCTTCTTAGAAAAAACAAAGTATTTTGAAACAGTGACCCTATAAAGTATATTTACCTACACGTGATGTTCCCAGTAAGTGTTTATATTGGTCATCTTAAAGGTGACAACTTCTACAACATACTCTAACCCACAAGCAGAAAAAAAAGAATGAAAACTACCAACACACTATTATTCTCTTTTGCCTTTAAAAGTACTTATTTCACAATAAGCTTATGTACAAAAAAAGACAACTGTTCATAGTCTATGTAATCTAGTAAAGGGCAGCAAAATAAAAGCCATACAGTAACGTTTTGCTACTGTGAATTTGTAAAATGCCTGAAAAGAGAAAGAAACTTTGTAAAGTGCTCTGCCAAGATCTTGCTTACTCTCTCAAAAAGGAGAGAGGAAAGTGAAGAAAAGAGCTACAGAGCATGCCCTAAAGAACCTGCAGTCCAGGTGTTACTATTTAACTTGTGTACAATAGTTCATAAAAGGGTTCATCCTGGTCATGTAGATCTGAGTCACTAAGATCCTTAAAAGTCTAAGCCAGATTCTGCTCAAGAGTACTAATGGCAGGTAGAGCTTTTTAAGGAAATCACACATGTACTCTTTAGCTTTGTGTCCTTAAAGTGTAACTTTCTGTGAGGCATCAGCAGGTGAAAACTTGTATTCCAGTAAGTAAGTGTCAATCAGAAGTAGAAAGGAGGGAGACACTTCTTGGAAGCTTCCTAGTTAAGAATACCTTATTATCACATGAAATCATCTCGTTTGATCTTTAATGTAAGCAGACTAGAATCTAATGAGCAACTCAGGTACCATTCTCATCTTCTAATACCATCTCAAATAGGAATTAAATCCCTAAGGCCTTAAAGAAAAGGAGATTCACTTCCAGTCTTATATGAAGCTTTAAGAGGAATAACCTAAGTCCTTAGTATATTGTACCTAACAACTAGTCTGGAACTGATGTGGGTTCAGCAGCCAGCCATTAGATCTTTATAGCTAAATAAAGCCCTCTGTGATCACAAATCTCTTCCCCTTTAGTGTACTTGAACTGGGAGGTAATTTAATTCTAATCTTTTCTTGAATGTACTCCACTGACTAAGCTTCACAGTGCACGGCAGCAACAGCCTTATTCCACGGTTTATCTTCTTTGCACCACTCTTCCGAACCATTTTTAGGTTATCAAAGTAATTTCTGAAGTGTCAAAAAAGCCCACATGGAAGGCCTCAATAATTATTTTAGTGATACTATATGCTGCTCAGTATCTCTAGCTGATTTACCCCTTTCTATATATCAACACATCTTATTTTGCTGTTTATAGTATAGACTCATGTTACTCGATTATTCACCACACACCCCACACTTCAGTGCTCTTCAATAGGACTGTGGCCAAAATGCATTTCATTACTCAGGTGGTCAGTGCTTCAAAAAAAAAAAATTACTTGCCTTTAACTACAGGAGAGTTTGCCAGAATTCATCTCACCATCCAACATAACACTGCTTACTTCCCTTGTCCATCATCTTTAAGCACTAGCACACCCATTTCAGGTTTTCTTCTACATCACAGCAATTGTATCCACTGGATTCTGTTGACTGCACCAGGAAGAAACAACTTTCTTCCCAGTCCATTCATTGTAGCCCTTTTTGTCTCCTCCAGGGACCTTCCAGTGCACTCAAACTGCACTGTACCTGGTTCAGGTCTTCTCCAGACCCTACGTGGTACCTCCTTGGCCCTTACACAGCATACAGGCTGTGGATTTTTTTTCCATTCAAAGCACTCAGAGTAAGTGAATGTTGTGTCAGAGCCTGCCAAACTTTCATTGCTGACTATTTCAGTACAGTAGGATGAAAGACCATAGAAGTGTCCTGTAAAAATCATCTTCCTCCTGTTATTCAATTGCATTAAGAAGAATTTGATGGCAAACTAAAAGATTATAAAATATTGCCAGAAGTCGAGTATCCATCACTCCCATGCAACAGCAATGTGCACTGTTCAGAATAATACAAAGCTTTTCATTTGCTGTACAGCAAGAATATAATTTACAGCAATACTACTTTTCTTAAGTAGCAATGACTTCAGCATAGAGAGAAATAAAGAGAGAAAGACATCAAACCACCTCAGCAATTAAGCATTCCCAGTAAGAAGAACAGAACTTGGGAAAGCAGGTTGTCTTCTGGGTAAATAATAGGTTTGTATGGTTTAGAAAAACAGTATTTTCAAAATATTTGTTTTGTTTGACTTTTCTTATCTCTAGTGATAGTATAAGCTTTCAGTTTCTAGGGTATTTATATATTAATGAGGTGTCTCATTCAGTTTGACTAGATCCTACAAAATAAAATACATAGTCACAAATACAAAAGTCCTTGCAAGTGTTAATTATCATTACAAGTCTTGAATTACAGTCAACCACAAGCAACTGGACTCTAGTTTTGAGGTTAATCATAAAGCCTGACAATAATGAACCAAGACACCTTTTACATGAGCACCATCATCACAAATATGTAAATATGCAAGAATACACAAATCCAATAATGTGAGATAAGACAATGTCTCCTGAAAATATGGTCACGCAAAGCTTACCTTTTCTAGTGCTCTTAAAAGAAAAAAAGTGAATTCTGTTCCACAGTATAGACCAATCAACAGTTTACAGTGAGGATTTGTTCTACACCGATCCTCGCATTTCACATCAGCTGGAAATATGTATTCTTTAGTGTGAAATAGTTTCATCAGTACCAGCATTATGCTTAGAAAAGTAAAAACTTGAATTGATGGTATTTCCAAATCGCAATAAAATATGTTAAGTATGTTCGCAAAATAAATATGATACATATGAATATAAGGCTCAAATGTAAACTCGTTAGATGCATACCTGCACACTGGCTGCCACAACTGGAGACCCTGAGGCAGAAGATGGTCTGTGTGGAGTTGACAATTGTTTAGTAGCACCCTGTGTTCCACTTCCTGCTCCCCCAGACAGACTAGTCCTACTAGCTCCACTTGAGTTAAGGTTACTGCCTCTGCTGGCAGGTACATTCATTCCAACTCCACCCAAATTATTTTTACCAACAGTTCCAGAAGGAGAAGAGTTGGGCAATTTTGAAGAAGCCTGAGGGTTCTTTGCAGGCTGAAGGCCTGAGGTGCGATTAGAGGACAGCAAATTCACTGTGGGAGACTGCCTGCTGATATTTACACCACTGGTCTGTTTATGAAGGGGGTTGCTGCTGGAGTGACTACTCTGGGAAACTAGTGCACTTGAACTGGAAGAACTGGGTGTTGTTGCAGGCCTGGGTGATGAGGTGGACTTGGATGAAAATTTAGGCGATGCATTGGGCTTGGGTGTCACAGAGGGCTTAGATGAAGTGGGCTTGGGAGAGGCAGCAGGTTTGGGAGAGGCAGCCATGGAGAAGGGAGGCTTGAAACCCTGGGAAGAAACTTGTGACACCATAGCCTTGGCTAAATAGTTACTAGAGGTAGAGGTGCTGGATGTTGTCCGAGAAACCAGTGGGTGAGACACTTGAGAGCCACTTCCGGATGAGGGATTAGACAAAGGCAGGCGATATACTACAGACTTATCTTGAGCCTTGATGACTGGTGATGAGCAAGACAGTTTGGGGTTACTACTCAATTTTACCACAGGATTGGTCTGTGATTTACTAATAGTTGCTTGTAAAGGAGATACATATTTCTGCTGTACAGCTGAATGCTGGTGCACCTTTGTCACTTGTGATGTTGAGGAAGTACCACCTTGAGCCTCAGCAGATGATACCAAGATATTAGCATCCTTGGTTCTTTGAGAGGCAGAAATAGCTGCTTGAGTCTTAGAGGAAGAAACGTGAGTTTGAGAAGAGGAGGAAGCAGCTTGGATCTGACTTGACCTCTGTAGTCCTTGCTGAAGTAGTTTGGCTGGCAAAGGCTCTAAGGAAACCTTGGGATTTTGAATTGAAGATCCAGCAATAAGGCCTGAAGAGATACCAGTGTGAACTAAGTCCTGGGGTTTCTTTGGTACTGGCCCTGTGTGACCAGCAATAAGACTTGATGAATGGGATGTTTGAGTGGGCTCTACTTTCTTTGAAGTCGCAAGAGGCAATTTACTCATAATGCTTGCTAGTTTCTCTTCCCTCAGCCCAGGGCGAGGTCTGGATGTTGGTGTGTCTATGGTGGACCCAAGAGGTGATCCCTTGGCACCATTATTGATAACTGCCAGAGCATCGGAAATAGAGTCCAGTGAGGGTGGGTGGAAAGACAGGTCTTCATCCAGTGAGTCATCCAAGCAGATCGTCTCTGGAGCTGCTGTGCAACTAGAGCTGGCTGGGGTGCAGACAGCTGCACTGGAACTCGGTACAGTAGCACAACTTGAATTGACTGAAGACATACAGGTTTTCTGTTCTTTTTTTGGACTGGAGTCCTGAAAATGAAAGGATAGGAAAAGTCAGGTTCAATAGTCTTTCTGGAAGAGATTTAAGGTTATCTTTGGTGTAATACTTTTATTCTGTAAATTCAGACAAACCGAAGATCTACTATTGAAATTTTTATATCAAGATATGAAATAATATCTTACTATGCTATCTAGGTGCTGGAGCCCTGTGTGCTAATTCAATATTTGTATTTAAAAATCTAGTGTTGTTGCTCTACATAACTAAAAGTGTCCAACACAGTGAAGAACAATCAATACTGTGAAGAATAGGGTAGCTAATCTACCACTGACCTAATTGACCATTTAATAAAACTGCTACTGAATTAAGACAACACCTGGTCATGTCAAATGAGAACCTCTATACTATGGTATCCTTCCAACCACACTGTTTTTCCAGTGTTGCCAAATTTAACATAAACTGAAAACACACAAAGCCCACATTCAAAGATGTGAAACTTCACTGGAACCATGAAACTTCACTCTTCATAATCAAATTTCAAAAAACTAATACAGATTAAAGTTACAAAACTATACAGAAGTATTTTGCAGTACATTCTTTAAAGTAATGCACCACCAAGTCAATAAGCATTGCCTGACAGAAACCTTCTACAAGAATTTTTCAGAAGCAGAGACAGAAACAGGTTGCATCAAACGGCCACAATGGACCACTAAGCGGATATTCAGATATCTTAATAGGCTTTTACCTTCGCTTTGGGTTTAGGGGCCAGAATCACCTTCTTCTTTGCCCTAAAACAGAAGGGATAAATCAGCATCAGAGGACAAAAAAAAAAGGCAAGTCATTTTCATTTTAAGTGTTACCCAGATTATATCCCAATAAACTAGAATGGTGACTACAGGAGTTCAGCTTTAATAATAAAACATCATTGAAATGAAAAACGGTTTAAAATATAGGGGGAAAGAATGATAGCACACTATCAATTCATTTTCTAGTCACGTATCTCTACATAAATTAGTTGCAACATCAACTGAATTGCTGATATTACATGACATATAGATCAGGATATATCCAGAGAGCTGTTTTTATTTTTCTGATTCAGAAGAACTTCAAAATATCAATTAATTTCAGCCTCTTAATATTATGAGTTTGTCTATTTTAGCAGAGCTTTGTCTACACTGAAGTCTTCTAGAGTAGTAATATAATTTCACTTTTTATGCTGACATTTTTTTCCCTGAGCAGGATGCTTCCTATTTTCATTTATTTCAAACCACATAAAGCCAGTTGCTTCTTCCCCCCACAAAAGTGGTTTGTTGCTTATCAGCTGTTAGAACAGTTGTATCTAACTTGTTTGTTGCAAGAAGTCATTTAGTGAACTGTCAGATTTTCTTTTGCAACGCACATGAACTGCAGTTATACAAGGAAGGACAGCATTAAGGATTATCAGTTATCGGCTTCAACTGAAGTGTAAAATGCTGAACCTCTATTTCTCCAAGGGAATCAACAGATTTACACCTTACAGGCAATTTTTGATCCTTTCCTAAGCAACTAGAAATATGTCTGGTTAAAAAAAGACTTTCTGTAGGTAGACCATGACTCGGTTTTGCTCTTCTGTAGAAAAATATCCCATGTTAATCATATTTATCACAGAAGTTGCAATTGGGGTGTTATTCAAACTCATAATAATTTGAGTTCTGACTGAATGTGGACAGCTCCTGAGAGACACACAGTGTTGTTTGAAAATGAAGAAGATAAAATCTCACTAAGATATACAGACTTCTGTGATTAGAGATATTTATGAGGAAAAGAAAAAAGTGGGAAGTTCAGCTGCAGTCTGGGTTCAGTTTAATATGCTGAATGTCAAAATTTAGGCAGTGGGTAATGCTTTGAAATGCTTTGAGTAAAAAGTATTAATTCAAGAATTAATATCCCCTGGAGTTATCTAGCCACTTCACAAGTGAGTTAAAATATGCCACAAGAACATTAGTTATATGCCTAAATTAAAGCATTAAAAAAGATTATAAACATCACTGTAAGTTTTTTTAAACAAATCCCAAAGTACCTCCTTTCCTTCCTTCTATCCAAAACAGGTAGCAGGAAGATGAGAAAAGATGCTATGCACAACCTAAAGATCTTAGCAAGTTGTCACTATTATACTCACGGAGCAGAAGTGAGGTGATTGTGAACACTTCGGCTTTCTTTAAAAAGCATCCTAAAACAGTGGACGAGAAAAGAAATATGAAGTGATTCTACAGCAACAAGCAGCATATGACCACCAAATACACAAATAATCTTTGGTTTTCAGAAGCAGCCTTTGATTATCTGTCCCCAAGGGAGCTAGTTTTTATTATTTTTTTTTATATTATTTATATTTTTTATATATATATATAATATATTAATATATATTGAATTTTCTATTATTTATATTATTATATATTATTATTACTATGTTTGTATTGCTGTCAAAGTATAAGTCTTGGCATCCATTAACAGAAGACTCTAAAAAAATCGTAGTAATTTGCATTTATGCTCAAAATACCTCAGTAAATGGCCAAGCAAAATTCAATGTAACAGAATATTACTTCCTTCAACTGGACAGAAGAAATACACTTTGAATGCTCTCTCCTCAAAGCCGAATGAAATATTTCAAAAATAAAATAAAGGATAATTGTAAACTCTTCACACTACGTGTCCAACACACTGATCATAGGCTTGGGTTTATGGTTATTAATCTCTTGTGGGGTTTTTTTTGAAGCACAGAAGGTAAAAATCAGAACACAGTAGTCAAGCTTGTTTCTAATTTTCTTCAGTAACTTTTAGTACTGAAAAACTTTTACTAAAGCTTTTAAAAGTTTAGTAGAAGAAAAACTTCAAGCTACTGTGTATCATTTCTCTGTCTTCAACTACACTGGACTTACACATACACACTACTACAGAGCCAAGGAAGGGCAAGAGCCAGTATAACAAATCCCAACACTTCACACGCTTTATTCAATGGTTTCAACTCCTGAGATGACAAGTGGAAAGTGCAAACAATTGCTGACCTGTACCTATCCTACAGCTTGCTGTTCAAATGCAGCTGTAAACAGATAACGAAAACTTGGTCCTCTTCGTTGTTTGCAGATAGGCAAACTAGGACAGACAACATTTTTACAGCACTGCCATCACATTGAAACCGACCACATCATGAACAGCTGTCTAAACAAGAGCTTTTCACCACCGATAATACAACCTGCAGAGCTGCAATAATTACAGAAAACCCGAGTATTCACAAATCTCATGTCATCTGGTAAGAAAATGCTGACATCCTCTCACTACAGTTCAGTGCCTTACTTCTCAGATTCTATTTCCAGCTCCATTTTCACATTTTCTTCACTATAATAACTTCCAAATCTGTATGACATTGTTCTGTCAGAGACCACTGAATGCCTATGAAGAACATCATGGAGCAAAACCAGCACTCCTTTTTACATCCCGACCTACACGGTTTCTCCAGAATATTTCCCTCCCCACATCCTTCTTAGTGTTTTATCCATTCCTTAATCTTTTTGATTTGGAAATGAAAATTCAAAATTAATCACAGGCTCCAATAATTTGGAGCATCATCCTTCAAGGTTAAAGACCAAAGTGTAAGTACTACAAAAGGACAATCATAGATATGGTACAAAGAAAGGACAGAACAGCATATGTGGTCCCTTCCAATCTTAACAATCCTGTGATTCTGTAATTTCCAGTTATTATCAGTACCTTACCTCTTGCTTCTTTATGAAGCTACGAGAAACATTAAATATAGTTAACTTTGTAAGTGCAAGCAATTTTTCTTCTAAGCTGAACCTACAAATTTCTGGTACCATAGACCTATTCAGATTAGGAAGAATTCCGTAAGAAACACATGATCAGTAGATCAGTTTTAGCATTGGATACCTAATTCTTTTTCAATTTTATATAGCTCCATTTTACTTGAGGCCACATATACTAATCCCTACCCTAACATCCCAACAAAACGAGCATCCAGAATATTAATTATGTGCTGTATTAGGAGTTACCACTGCCAGACTCCAGGAAATACTTTCTTTTCCTCTTTCCATGCGTAACTGTTTGCCTACAAATTACAACACATTACTTCCTAAACAGAAAGCAGGGAAGTGCCTCCCAGTAGAATAGGACAATTTGTAAATCATTATGGTACTAAAACTACCCAGTTGGTAAATGAAGTCTTGCTGGTCAACAGGAAGTTATGATCTGTCACCTGCTGGGGTTTGGTGGTGTTTTTTGTTTGTTTTGGGGGGCATTTTGTTTTTTGTTTAATTTTTGCCTTTTTTTTGTTGAAACCAATTGTATAAATAGTTTAAAGGCACATGGAAATTTTCAGCACATTTATCACATAGAAAGGAGAGAACCATATGTTTTATGGCTTTCCAACACAAAGCTTTAATATGCTTCACTTTATATATTTTTGAATCACCTCACACTATCTCTTGACTATTTCTCCACTATCATCAGTGATCTTCATATCTTCCATTCTTAAATTAAACTGGAATTCTCTGTCTCATCTAATTCAATAAAATCTTCATAACACAAAACATCTCACTCATCGGCACACTCATACAAAAAACTAAATCATTGAACAAAAATAAACCAGCTGTATGCCAGGAAGTATAAAACTTCATTTGTTCCTTCTGTTACTATTTAACCAGCTATTTCTATGCTGACTGTTCTAAGAAATATCTCAGTACGGTTATTTTTACAGCTTGATACAGATTTGACTGAACTAAAATCAAGGTATTCTTGAGCAAGTTGATTAGTTCTGTTGTATCATTTAGCTTTTACAATCAAGTTGACGTTTGATGAAATTCTTTTGCAGTGGGTGCTACAGAAAGAGAGAACTCAGGCCAAACCATACTTGCTCCTCTTTCACTCCAAACCACTTAAAATCTCTGCCAAATCTGTATTTCACAGCCGTTTACTATTGCTCCCATTTTATTTCTCCCTCACTTTTGTGCGGTTGTTTCTCCTTACGTCAGTAAGAAGCAAGTATAGAAACTGGTGTATTTTTAACTGCTGTGACACAGAGCATCCCAACTGCAAACAAGAAATAGAGCAAAAACCTTAAGTCTTTTGTGAACACTGCTATGGAAATTCTAGCTTATCATTTTAAAGCCTGTGTGAGCAGTCTGATAATTCAGTGTTCCAACATACAGGCAAAACTGCTTTCTAGATCATTATCACTTTCTATATCACATAAAGAACTTCCCAAGCTGTTACCCTCCCACCTCATACTTCTCCTCATACGAAGCCTCATGCTTCATGCTGTGTTAGGAGCGTCAGTAAATTCAGTCTCTAGGAGATGAAAAAAGTAAATAGCTCTCCAAGGAAAACAGTGGGGTTTTTCACTCTCAGGCTTACAAACAACATAGAAATTTCATTTTAGAAAAACATTTCTTCTTCTAAAATATTCCAGCTTCACAAACATACTCTTAAGTTCCAACCGATACCAATAGTACATGGTTGAGTCGAACGTAAGACAACAGGTAGGAACCAAAGAAACAGTTAACATCAAAATGAATAGATAGCTAAAGCAGGTATCTTACCTTGCCTGCATCCAGCCTTTAGGCCAAAGTGGTTTCACTTCCGTTTCCATAAAGGTTTTGAGGTAATCTTCAGCAGACTGACTTCTATTTGGCTCTAGCTCATAACATCCCAGCTTGATCTTGACAAGATTACACAACAGAGACCTGTAAAAAGAAACAAAATAAATATATTGAAAGACACAACCCTTTCAAAAGCTCAGCAGAAAGAGGCTACGAAATGGAAGCTGTTGTCCATTGGTAGTTGTAGGAAGTGCTCAGTTCCAACTGTTTTTTTTGGAAGTCTGTACTGCACAAAATATTGCTATTACAAACTGGTATGATCAACCATCACCACTTCTCATTTCCAACAGACTCTACTG
The DNA here is from genome assembly GCA_013396875.1 of Vireo altiloquus. NCBI lineage: Eukaryota > Metazoa > Chordata > Aves > Passeriformes > Vireonidae > Vireo > Vireo altiloquus. The sequence goes on along the minus strand of VZRF01009287.1, from coordinate 240,091 downwards.
CTCTTATTTTCATCCTATTATCATGCTGTAATTTGTTTTACATTTTCTTTGTGGTTTTCTCGTAGTTTGAACATCTCCTCTCACTTTGCTTACAGTGACCTCTCATTTGTTTGAAAGGAAGTTAAATCCATTCTACACTGAGTACTTCAAGAGAGGATTCTTTCTGACAGGATTTTGTCTTTACTGTTCTTAAAAATATAAAAATGGACACAGTTAAGTAACATCAGCCTTTCAGAGCCTCCTGGACGAAAAAAGCAACAGATTTAAGTATCTCTCCCCTCCAGGTCAGTCCAAGCTGTATTGCTTGTACAAATTTCATGAAGCTTTCTTCCCTGCTGTCTTCACATACTAAAAAGACTCACTGAGAGAAGTCCACCAGCCCCTTTTAGTAAAATATACACACACACTTATACTAAAACTATCTTAGATCTTGCATGAGAAATCACTAATTAAGAAGGATCTGCTTGCTTAAAAGTCTAGATTATTTAAATAATAGTCATCTCAGTTCTCAGAAAAACCTGTTCTAGGAAACCAAACTCTGGTAGCTGATCATTTCAGAAAAACAATCTGTGCTGCTCTTGAGAGATAAAGAATTTGTGTTCAGAGGGAATAGAAAGGGTTAAGATTAATGCACTCTGGTTGTTGTGTCCACAGATTGAGAGGTTTGCCAAATCAGTATCACCAATCTCGATGGGTTGTTCTCCTGAGGCAAAAATCTCTAGTGCTCATTGGTGTTTTGTAATCTATTCCTAGAAAGGTGGGAAGCAGTTATAACTCTGCTTACACACCAGTTCTTTGCCTAAAGAAGCTCAAAGTCTTGGAGTCAGAAAATTCTCATGTATTTGGATAAAGCAGAAAAACAAGCAGTGAAATTTGAAAGGACTGGACATAGGATGATCTTGCCTTTTGAGTTAAAGAAGAAGGTGTTTCACCGTTACAGAATTTCAGTTTGCCTATTTAACACCAACACTCTTCAAAACTTCTACAAGCTCTAATTCTGGGAAAAATTATTTATTCAATAGTATTATGTAATAACATCCTCTTGGAGATCTCTTTATAAGGTTAGTGCAAATTCTTGGTGGAAAAGGTAGTTTTGTCTTACCTCACTGTGTCATCCCAGTGAAACTTCTTTCTGGGTCCAACAACTCTCTTTCCAGGTTTTTCATCATCATCTTCCTCTGATCCATTTTTCTCTCGTTCATCTTCTGCTTGCAACCTACAGTTGAACAATTATTTTCTTTATAGCTATACTACACAGACAAAATATTTCATTGAAAAAAGGAGTGTCATTCTAGGTGTTAGGGGGAAAAATAACCCACAGAGGACCCGTTTTCCAGATTTTTCCTGTACTTCCTGATAGGATAAACAGTTTAATCTCCCTCTTCCCACTGCTTTATGGTTCTCACACAAATGAAAAGGTTACACTGTACAGATGCTTTCACTGATACCCCTATAAGCTTCATGCAGTGCCTCTACTGGCAAGTGGCAGGATGCTTATCAAACTATTAATACCTATCCAAGTCTAAAATTAATTAAATACGCTCGAAAGAATTACAATGAAGAAGGACAAAATATATCAGTAACCTGAACACATCATCTTCCTCCATTAGGAACACATCATCTTCCTCCACCATTTTAGGAATCAACCATTTTTTCTATCAAACCTATCTCACTCAGTTAATGGAATTTCTCTCTGGTATCAGATGATAACATCACTTATACAAAATTAAGTATTTCCTACAATTGAAAAAAGAGACAACTGTAAACTGGAGCTGAGGGATTTTCTGAGCTAAGAGAGTAAACAACACAGATACAAACTTCCAGCTGGATTCTAAACAGGCACGTGCAGCTTCCAGAATAACCTACTTGGCATTCTTGGCTTGATTGCGGGCCTGACAGTCCTCTTGATACTTGCATAACTGTTCAGGCATGACGTTACTGACAGCCAGTTTCAGCTTCTGCAATGGTTCTCTCAAGCGGTCATCCTGTGAAAAGAGAAACACCACAACAGTCCTATTAGATGTAAAATAAAGAGCATTTCAGATGAAATTTCACGAAAATTTCTGGATCACTCTCAAGGTAATGTTCCCAGTACTGTTTATGGACTGCAATAGACATATTCTACGTGGCACTTGAATCCTGTTAGGTGCAACAGCATTATATAAATGCACATGCTTCTCACGTAAGTCTTGAGACCAGAAACAACAAACGATAGTCACAAGGAAATGTATCATGAATATCCCAAAACATTATGGCATGATGTCATTAAACAATGTTTTTAAATTAAAATTGGAAAGGGAAAAAAAAACTAAGGGGGAAAAAGTGAGATAAACTGACCAATCAATATACCGACATTTGCAAATAAATATCATTATATTAATATAATTATATATAGTATTATATATAATATTGGTCTCCAAAACCATGGTATAAAAACATCCTAGGTAATGAATAAAATATAAATATGTATTATATTATCTGAGTATTAAATTGTTATTACATGTCATTTACGTACCTGAAAGGTAAGAACTATGTATTTAGAATTGTCTGCAAATATGAAGAACCTCAAACATTAAGGTAATATATTATACACTTGGCTACATGTTTTAAATTCACTTCCTACATCTTCTGACTTTACATTCTTAATTTTAACTGCTTATTGAAAATAACTAGAATATTCTATTATGTTTATCTGCTTAGAAATAGCATTTGAATCTGTTCTCCTTACTAGCAACTACCGAGATCTCTGCATTCATCTTCAGATCCTCAGCAAGATTTACTCCTGGATTTTATCTAAAGAATCTGGTCAGGGTACTTCAGATCACAGATAACTTCTTTATTCAACAGGAAAATAACTTTCAAGAGAAAAGTAACTGACAATGGCTTACAAAGTATTTGTAAGACCTAGTCACGAAGGAAAACTTGCACAAATAATATAGGCAGGGTCATCTATTACCCATCTAGCCTTCTTTTTTTCTTGATACAAAGGTGAATACAAAAGTACATTTTTTTAGCCTGTCATAACCATTATTACTGCTGCTTTGATATGTACCCTGTGACTACAGTAGTACTCAGTGATAACAGCAGAAACACTCCTTTATAGCCGGTACCCACATTTCAAGATGAAAGCACTTCATTCTCAAATAGACTCTGAAATACTTAAAATATTTGTTCCTAATGTAGTGATAGTATCAGTTATACAGAAAGAAGCTTTTAAACTTATCTAGCAACCAATCCAAAATATTTTGCTTGATTTGAGACTGTGTGGCTACGACTCTACTCTGCTTCATTCACATTCAGTTCTCCTCGCTGTCACGTAATTGACTCCTGCTGGAGCTCATCTCTCCGTCATTACCTGGACATTGAGGTGTAACTTCTTCAGGCGCTTTATCAGCGTGTCCTTATTGCACGGCACAAAAGCCTCCAGGTGCGAGTACACTCCATTGCGGATGGCAGGATTTACCTCCTGTAACTGGAGCTCGATACTGACAAACAAACACAAGACAGTCAATCAGGGACACGCTCTAAGGCAAAGATGAACAAAAACCTAAGGAAGCTTTGGAAGCATAGCATATTCTAGCTATGCATACTAAAAACAGCAGCTTGGGACATTATCAGATAAGCATTTTTATAAAAGGAAGAAGTCCTAATTGATGGCAAGAAACATTTATGGATGTACTCGTCCAGAAATGCTGAACACTCATTTAAATCCAGTTTAAATCCACCACTTAGAATCAAAATTGATACCTTTTTGACTGTTACAGTCTTCTACAGATTACTTTTATTTCTTAGAATATGAACACAGAACTTTCTATATTAACCCTTAGCTGAAGATTACAGAGAAAAATATCCGGCATTTTTCCTCAGGAAAGCTGAAGGTGTTTTGAGTGACAGAAGTGGGAGACGAGAGCAAATAATGGCAATTTTGTTGAATTTTACACACAAAGTCAAGGACCAGGGCACTACAGAACATTTTACACTGGATAAAGACAGACAGTCACGACAGGAATTGTATTCACATATAAATCTCTTTAGCTAATAACTAGCTTAGACTGATCTACCTTCATTGACTTTTAAGGCTTTGTTGGAACAACCTCAATAATACTTCCTCTTCTGTACTTTTCCTTTCACCCCCTTTCCAAAAAGGGAAGGTTCTACAGATAAGCACTTACTCCAGAAGAATATTATTCATGTCTTGTGTAAAAAACTTCTTCCTGCCTTCTTCATCAAACATCTTGGCAGCCTGGAAATACAATAAAAAAAGCATCCAAGTTTATAGAGTATTTTGTCCCAACAATCTTTTTATCTTTACTTTTACATCCATATAATATTCTTATTTCCCAGATAACATTGCTTTGAAAAGAATAACTCAGCTGTTTAGAAAAAAATGAGGATCGTTATTGTTTTACTCAAATGTACATACTTTGCTCCAGGGCAAACAATCATTTCGTTTAGGATCTGCCTGGATCGCTGAAGTTAACACATTTATCTTTTGAGTAACCATTAAGAAAATGGTAGATGCTTTATTACCTCACCACCACCAACATTCTACTATCACTGTTTTATAAGGAGGAGCATTGTTGGCAGGTCAAGAAGGCAAGAGCATTAGCTAACATATTCCTACTCCATTTTTATCTACCTGTTATGTGCCTCACCCACTTACACCTTTCCCAGCTTTCTTAGATCTCTCTCAAACCTCCACTGCAATTTCTACAACAGGATTATGTATGCTAGAGGAATACCTCATCCCTCTTGTCTCCTGCTGTCCAGCATTCTTGCCATCTTTAGACTGTATCTCTAGTATTTTTGTCTGGTCTCTTCCTGAGTCTGGTTGGAAGGGCAGGGGGGAAAGACAGCCTTATTTATACATGTATTTTCTTTTATTAGAAGTTTTTACTAATCTCACAATTCTCATGCAGAATCCCTTAATCTTTGTTCTTATCACCTAGATCCTTCTTTTCACAAGGAATGACATCTTACAGGGACAAAGCCAATTCCCTGTACCATTCTACAAAAATCAGTAAGAACCGTTCTCTAGTGCACATCTACTCTGCAGATTTTTAGAAGTTGAGAGAAAAGAGCCCCACTTTGAGAGGCCTATTGTCATCTTACTTGTTGGCATTGGGACCAGACAGCAATATCTAGAGGAACTAGAAAACGATATGTGTGCAGAAAAGTAAGCAAGTGAGGTATCTTTATAATGACTGAAAGACATTAGAGGCAGCCAACATGCTATGAGGCTGAATATTCAAATAATTAAGAATCTTTAATTATGTCTTCAAAACAAAATAAAAACTTGCAACAACATAGCTAAAACCTACAAATAAATGCAAGTGTTAACGTGATTAATCTATTATTGTTAAATACTTACTGTTCTTGCTCTTTGTAACTGACCCATTTAAGTTTGAAAGAAAAATATTTTCTAAAACTTTTGAACTCTACACTCCACAGGAAAACAGTGTGATACTCTGTCAAAGCCATAAGGTAGCCCATTGTCTGAATGCTTTATTGCTTCAGTCATGAACACTGATATTGGTTTTTAAGTTCCTGCAAGGACTGCATTCTGCTCATTGTTTTCTACCATAAATTCAGCTGCTGAGGGGATGGTACTATCTGCTTAAGAATACTGAAGTATTTGTCCTGCTAAAAAAATTAGAAAGGTTACAGATGCTTAGAAGTGATAGGGTACCAAAAAGACAGGCTGGAAAGTCTTGAATCTAGTACATTTATGCCTAATTAACACACGGATTAGAATAATCTTCTGGTTTATATAAAGCAGACGGAAAAACAAGCTTTGATATTCTGGTGCCAAGTAGACCTTGAAAAGTAATTCCAGCATTATACTATCATGTTGGACAGCATTATCAGCTTTTAAAGAGAGCAACACTAGCAGATTCATACTAACTATGGTTGTTTTTTTTTTTTTTTTTTCCAGAGTGATTATTTTGATGGTGACCTTCAAAATAGAAAAAACCACTTATTTACTTTCCTGGTTGTGTACAATATTGCCTTCTGTCATGGCAGTTCAGAATAGTCCACTCAGGGAACTAGAACACATTAATCTACCAAAGGAAGTCAGGAAATTTTTATTGCCTTCAGTCAATGGCTTTCTAATTTCATTATTGTTTTAATCTCGACATATTATACTCCATCTGGAGTATAATACATAGGAATATAGGCTTCTTCCTACAGCTTTATAAAGCTGTGAGAGTCTGGTAAATATTTGACAGGTCCCATTTATTTGCAATCTTTAAGTCAACATAAAGCCCAGTTGCTCCCTGAGTGTAAGAGGAAACTTAAAACTTGCTCTGCTCAGCCAGGAAGCTTTCAGAAGACACTGCCAAAAACAGAAGACAGAATAGTTCCCACCTGGTCTAGTGGAAGGTGTTCCTGCCCACAGCAGGGGGAATTGGAGTGGATGATCTTAAAGGGCCCTTCCAACCCAAATAATTTTATGATTCTCTGAGGAGTTATGTTTTCCAAGAACCACTGAATCAAAGATGTCTCCCAACTGGAGTGGGACTGTTATACAGCGAAGCAACATGAATTAACCTGGTCACTTCCCGACTTTTGGCCTAATCCAATTCTGCAATTTTGCTAGAAGCTTATTGTTGATTCATAGCAAAATTAACCTGCATACTGAAAGGCAGACAGAGGCTCTTCCACTTTAGTAAATATTAATTCCTTGTATTTAGCCTGGTAGGTTTAAAAATAAGCAAGAAAACTAGAAGACATTTTCATACAGGTAAGAGCAAAACAAGTTCTGCAATTGTTTAAAATATTTTCTTTCTGTCCAAAAAAGGTAGTAACTCGAACTGCTTTTTCAAAACTTACTCTGAGTAAGGAAAAGCTGCACTTTATTCTAAATAAGGAAAAGCTGCACTTTATTCTAAGTAAGGAAAAGCTTTAATATCATAATCTGAACAAGCAACAAATTTATTCTCAATTTAGGATAACATCCGCAACTGAAACAAGGAATATGTAACACCTTAATAGCTCTGATCCCTTTCAGTAACTTACTGGGATATTCGTAACTTGTTAATTTAACACATTTCATCTCATTTTTGAGGAGAAAAACTACCTTTCCAGAAGAAAAAGTTCAGTTTTGTGGTTGCTTGGTGGTTTCTGGTTTTGGTGACTTTTTTTTTTCTGGCAAGTTAAAGCCAAAAAATCAATACATGGATGTGTAAGCTGCCATCATATTTCAGGTTATCTCCTCCAAAGTAAGAAAACACCCATTCCACTTCATCAACTAATAATTCAACTTAAAGTAACACTGGTATTTTCATTACGGAGAAAAACCCATAAATAAATGAACATTACAAGTTATTGTACATAGATGGTTTAGAAAATCTTGTTTCCACTGTGAAACAAACACTGCTTGAAGAATTGACCTGCATCATCTCTGCCTGTTTTCACCTGAGTATAAACACAGCCAGTATGATTGCCATTAACAACAATTCTTTTAAGTTTCAGCCAGCAATTCAAGGATGACACTCAAAGTCCTAATTGTTCTTCCTCGTTCTCTCAGATTCTTGAATGCAATCCACTACCAGCGAATTCATACTTACTGTTCGAAGGTCTCCAATGCGCTTTTCAAGTAGCACAGGCAGACCTTCTGGGAGGGCAGGCACCTGCTTGGGTGTCATGACCTGAGAGGTGTAGGTTGCCTGAGTGACATTTCCATTTTCTCCTGACAGCTCAGAGACCGGGCTGCCATCAGAAGTCCCATCAAGCAACTTGTCAAAGTCAATGTCTCCCAGCATCTCCAGGGCACTTTCAGTTTCTTGCAGGAGCTCAGGTTCATTTGTGCTACCAAAAATGGAGAGGACAGGATCATTGATCCTAAGATTCAAGTCAGAGATATCATTTCCTGCACTGAGAGAGGAGGAAGGAATTTTACTAGGGGTAGAGGTTGCAACAGTCACTGGAGGTTTTGGACTGGGTTCCTTGTTCCTCATGGCTTCCTTCTCCTTTTGAAATTTACGGATCATGGCAGCCAGAGAGAGCGAGTCTTTATATAATTTCTTTTTCTTCTTCTCAGACTTGTGTGAATTTAAGGCCATTACTCTGTAGAGGAAAGAAATCTTTCATTAGCATGCAACTTTTGAGGCCTTAGTAACCTTTAAAAACAAAACTCAAAGTTTAGTACAATTAAAAAATTATCAGGGGAAAGCAGCAAGTACTTCCTGCTTTCATCTTCAGACCATTTTTATCAATTACTATAAACCTTTGGTTGTCATGTGATTACCTGCTCTCCAACTCATTTGTTAAGTTTTGTACACATTAAGGCAAAGGTTATTTCATTTTGATTTCTCAATTTAATTATGGAGAAGTTGGCATAACTGTTAAAACTCACAGCAGATTTATGATACTAAAATACCTAAACTTGCCTCTCAAGACTCCTGAATGGCGGCAGGTTGCCTGTACACCATGTATATTAAAAAAATTATTTTCCTCACTAAGAACTTTTAAATGCAGGCTCAAAATCTATATTCTACTTAAATCAATAATTTTCTACCAATTTGTCACCTTGATAAAAATGAGATGAACAAATTTTCAATCTTCAATGTGAATATTCAATGTGAATATTCATAGTAAGACAACTTCCATCCACTCAACAATAGTTTTCTAGAAGCCAATTAAGAAACCCCACCACCTTAATCCTTATATGCTAGCCTCAGAACTCAGGAAAGCACACACAAAGTCAGTAAGAAATACATAGAAGAATAAGTAAACTGTATTTACAGCTTTCCAGATGAGAAACAAAGAGATAGGAAGAAAATTATTTTTAATTCAAAGATGTAATTCCTAGTGTTATCTTAAATATTAGGTAGGACAATGATGCTTTGTGCTACTCCTAAGACTCAAAATTTCTGTGATTTGTCTTCCCTTATTATTCTTTGTTCAAAATTTCAGAGGGAAAAAAAATTTAGCCTGTAGGACTGAGCCATACAAAAACCCCACGCAAATTCTGAAACAAAATCTACATGCTCTTAGTTACAGTTTAAAAGTACAATACTCAAAAGAACTGTAATAATCTTGCTATGACACAATCTTGAAGCCAAACCTCAAATATAATTCAACGATTCCTATTAAGAAAAAAACCTACCCCAACTGCTTAGGAACTTTCATTTTCCGAGGCTTCTTCTCCTTTTCTGTCCCTTCATCTTTTCGTTTGCGTTTCTTCATTCCACGATCTTCACTTTCTTTTAACTTTGCTATCTAGAAAAAAGATCAAATAAAGGACAATTATTCTTCCACCCTAAAGGACTTCTAGAGCAAGAAACATTTAGTTTTCTTTACACTTTCCAATTCAGAGCCAGGAAAAACGCCTCAATATGTGTAAAGGCAAATGGTAAGATGGATTCCTAGTATAAATTTCAGTTCCTGATGAGTGCTAACTATTAATAATTTTTAAACAGTTATCGAATTTAGAGTTTTCAATAAGAGGAATAATCTAAGGTACATTCAGACTGCTGCCCAGCCAGTATGGCCAATGGCCACGGTGGAAGACTGAACTCCCCCACCTTCCTCTGCTACCACAGTTTCATTACTGACAGTGAAGTTGCACAGTACGGAACATCTTTGCTGGCCTATACAGACCAGCTGCCTCCCCTGCCTTGCTGATCCTTAAGATTACCTGAGGGTGCAGGGCAGGGAAAAAAGAAAGCCTTGAGACAGGGCATGCATTAGCCAGCAACAGGTAAAATTCTGCTGTAGTTATCAACGCTATTATAGTCACAAATCAAAACCATAGTATCATGCAGGCTGCTAGAAGAAAAGTGAACTGCATGCCAGTCAGAGTTAATACAAGAACCTTAAAATTATGTTAAATTTCAAGACATATAGAGCAGGAAAGGACACTGGGAAGCACTAAATTCTCAGAACAGCATGCAACTTGTGAATGTTGTATTGCATTTACATTTGCATTGACTGCAACTTGTCAAAGTTTATAGAACAGCATGCTGTTTGGAAAGACTGTATATATAATTTTAATATAGCTATTCTTATCAACTGAATTTATTTTAACAGGTATTTTGGTTTAAGTGTTATTCTCAATATTAGGAACAATTTCAAATCATGCAAACTTTGCGCAACATCATTAGGAGCAGTATTAATGAATTTAAGGTCTCATATAATAAAATTCTTACAAAATTACAGAATCATCTGTCGGTTCAAGATGGGTGGATACAGCTTATTAGGATGCCTAAACAGATGCTTAGTCTTACAAGACTGGATAGCCTGTGGACATCCTGAGTTACTTACTGAATGCTAATAGGTGAGCCACAAAACAGAAAATGCAATAAAATGGTACCATGCATTGCTCTGCTTTTGGACTCTTCATCTGAGTCAAAGTGTATCAAAAGTATTTCCACTACCCACCTAGCTTCTATTTCTGTATAAAAGCCTTAACTGAAATCACTCACTTTAGGTGGCCTATGTTTTTTGTCTTCTGCAAAGTCTTCATCCTCTGATTCAGATGCCTGGCGAAACTGCAGTGTACCAGTGTTGATATAAAACCCTCCATACTTGGTTGTCAGGGATGCAGGAACCAATTCATCATACTAGGCAGGAAAAGGAAGATGAACTTATCAGCATTTCTTAATAAACTAAACATGTAGTTTAATCACCAGTCCCTATACATGAAAAAATATATACCAATTCACAGCACAGCTTGCTAGAATAGAAACAGGATAGCAATTCTATAGAAAGTTTACTGTTATTAGTAACTTTACTTATTAAATAAGTAATTTATTATTACATTAATATCACAGAGGATCCTTTTAACTTTCAAAACAATGCCCTTTTTTTTTGTTAGAAAAGACAGGATTACAGCATTAAAAGTACTGCTTTCTGAAGGTAACTCACCACAATGCCCTGCTCAAAAACGTACTTCTCTTGAAAAATTCTCTGAAATTTTCTTTTGCTAAAAATGCTATCCCAGACATGACAAACTTAACCATGATATCTGTTATCTTCCTTCCAATATTAGGTGTTTAATACAATGTTGCCTCTTAAATACCACAATGGCAGGACTTGTTTCATTTAAAGGCAAACATTCTCGCTGTTCAGACAACTTTAAAACCACGAAATGTTTCAAACCCTTATAAATACTTTATTTTGACAAGTACTTAGTACTTTGGAAGACATTTCCAAATCAGAATTATAAAGCTGAATCTCAAAAAGATGGAAATCCAAAGATATAGAAAAAGTCATCAATAATCAGTATAGTAGATGACAATATTGATTCTATTATTACATGCAACCAGCAACCTCCATGCCATGTAAAATATACTGAAGATAAAATAGTTTAAGAACTGAAAAATCGAGGCTACCAAAAACTTTTAGACATGAAGAAGAGTTATCCAGAAAAGTAGAAGTAGACGTGTACTTCAACAAGGAAGCTGGAAAAAGAGCCTGAACTGGAGGCCTGCCTGGGGATTTAATCTGAATAAGTAGTTAGAAACTTCTGACTCATCACCTTTTATCTTCCTGGAACAGAGAGCTTAACAAGCAGTACAGAAAGTCAAACTGGGAAAGGAAAAGCGGTGACAGCATTTATAAAGTACCTTAAGAGGATATGAAAAGCTAGCGCAAGAAAGTAAGAGAATCTATTAATTTGACAAAATCAAAGTGAAGTGGCTTAATAATGGACTTGTCATTCATCTTAAAAGACCAAGACCATGCAAAGTAAACTTGAGAGTGGAGGTTGTGCAAGAATTTCAGAGAAAACTGACGTTTTTTCCACAGCTCTCAGAACCAGCTTCACTAGGTACAAGGAAAATTAAAGGACAGAAAGTATTACCCACAGCGCTTAAGAGACAGAGCAGACATTTCCCATTTGAGTTGACAGGGTGTGAACTGAATTGGCAAGGCTGGGGCAGTAAAGGATCAAAACTGCAAAACATAGTAGTTGCCAAGTTAGAAGGAAAAATCACACAGTCAAAGCTGGGACCATTATCATGTGAAGCAAAAGCTAACACAGTAAAGACATAGACGCAGATCCGTACAGGAAGGCCCGGGTAACACACGAGTAAGAATTAAAGACAAGCCACAAATGAGGAAGCCATGAATCACAGCAAATTATTTGAATGATCAACATGCTGTGTGGCACAGATCCATTGAAACAAGGCAACAAGAAAGGCAGAATTCATTCAATATGTATGAATTCAATATGACTGAATGTATTCCATAACAGTCAACAGGCAAGAAAGATCCACAAGATGTGGATGTGTAACTGAGCAGTTGAGGTTTCAACAGCTGTTGATAACTACGAATTTAGTCAGACTTTCAAAGACCTTTCTGACATTCAGTTCCTGTTAACCCTTGAGTAAGACTACTTTTCTTTACCAAAATCTGTTTTTACCCTGAGCCTACTGCACAAGGTATAACTTTTAACTCAATGTTTTATTTTAGACATAGGGGCCCGCAGACCACAGTGTAGCTAGTACACCCCCTGCCCTTTGAGCTAAGCTTATTATTTTCTAGTGCCCTAAGTGAACAGAAAATGAGTATGTTTGTATAAGGTATTAGCAACAGCGATTAAGCTTCATTTTGAAGTGCTTCCAGAGCTCTCTGTTAAAGGGAACACAGCTCTTGCAAATTCTAAATCTTCTTATGAATTGTTTTCAAGACCTTTGCTTTGCTCAAGTTTTTCCTGTGCATGAAATCACACAATTTATCTTATGAACAAAAATAAGTTTAAAGCCCTTTACAGTGTTCTGCTCTTCCTTACACATTTCAAGGGTGAGAATCAAAAAATCTCAGACCTACGAAGAGACAGGACTTGACTGACTCCTGTGAATACAGCTTTGTCCTACAACTGATTATGGAATCATTCTTCAGATAACAAAATAAGACTGATAAACTGACTGACCATCTAAAAGCAGATCCATATGCAAGTTAAACTATTGTTCTTGAGCTACATTACTGCACTCTTAGTGCCATTAATCTAATTAAATGTTTTGGTATCAAAGATAATGTAGTTTTTAAAAAAAGTAAGTTAACTGGTTTCAACTTCATCACTATACCAAGAATGGTGGATTTCTGTGGATTACACTAATTTAGTTCTGAAATCCATACCCACAGCCATATCTTGTATTAATATTGTCTACTCTTGTGTTCAGGTATTTTGACCACAATCCTCAGATAATCTACCGTGATCCTTCTCCTCATTCACCTCCCTTCCAGACAACAACCTCCAAAAGTACACATGTGAAAAAGTTTTTGAACACTTGTTCTAAGTCTTGGGAATGAGACTTGCTGCAAACCTGTCCAAATGTTTTAACAAATGTAGCTTATTATTTGTTCTGAAATACATAATACTTAGCTAAAAGATAAGCAGGGATAATTTTTGTTCCTTGTTTATTTTTGAGGTACCTCTAACCAGCTTGGGCTGAAGGGAACTATTTAGTTTCGATCATCAGTAGCCCACCGAATAAGAGCCAAGCTACTGAAATTATGTCAAATACAGTTCCTTCGGTGAAATGGACTAAATATCCACACAGTTCACTACACACTTCAAGATACTTCAAAACATATAGAGTTGACTTGATCGCTTCTTCGAGACGCAAAGAACTGAAATGCACTCTTCAGCTTTGCCATCCTTTAAGGCTGTTTTCAAACAAAAACATAACTATCTTTCCAAAACTACAGCATAATAGAACCTACAAGGAAATCTCAAACAAGGTTAAGGGGAAACAATACATTGCTTTGCTAATCCAAAGAGGCATCAAAAAGCAAGCACAAAGAGCTTTCCTGTGATAAAGAAGGTTTCTCTTCCAAAATGCACAGGGGTAAGTTGGTGGGTTGGTTGGTTTGTTTTTCTTTTAACCCTGGGGAAAAGGACAGCTGGCAGAGCACAACAGAAAACAGAATAACAGATTATAAAAGATATAATACTTGGCCCAGGGTAGTTTCATAGGAGAATCCTAGTTTAGTAGTCAGGATAGTGTAGACGATCAGTCTACCAGAGCACCTTGAGAGAAGTACCAATACACATCAATTCTCCTGTTTTGTTCCCATCTTGACCAATACCTTTTATATCTTTCCACCAGTCAAATTAGGCTGTTAGCTTAAGTGACCTTCAGTGCAAAGAGATTACATTCTCATCGCCCTGCAAACATTTCCGCCAAAGTTATAAAATGTATGACCAGTCATGTGACCACTTTTATCTGTACAACTCAATTCTTTCAGATCTTGAGCTCTGACCTGACCCACAATGAAAATCTAGTTCAGTGTTAAATAATTATGTAATCTATTACTTAATCTCTCCAGGTTTCACATTACAGAACTACTAGAAGATTCAGGAGAAAGAAAGTTATACTTTCCTTTTCCCCTCATTTAACATGAAGAGCAGACTTTCCATGTATGACACTTAACACAAATGGTCTTATCAAATTTTTGCTATTTTGGCATGTTATAAACCTCCCTTTGTATTACATTAATAATCGTATTGTTTGTGTACTTTTTGGGAAACATGTAGGTTTGTTGCACTGCTTAAACAAATTCATCTACTCAAAGAGTAGATGATCTTCGGCCATGATCTACCCCTCTGGTAGCTCAGATTACTTTGTAAAGTGATTTTGTGCTCTTCAAAAAATTAAATCTAGCAAAATGCATGAAGTTGCTCCAGCCATTATTATTTCCTTCTACAAATTTAAAGAGTGGTACTCCACATGCCAGATACAAGTCTCAGGCTTTTTTAAGTACCTACACAGGTGGTGAATTTTCAGTTTATTCAGTTTATTCTTTCTTAAAGAAGGGTATGACTTCTTGCAGAAGGAGCATGAAAACATTACTGTTGCTTTAAAAAATATCAGATGTGTTCTGCAAATTCAACAATCTTTGTTCCTCTAGCCATATTGGTTCTTGTATCTGCTTATTTCTTGCATCTGTATCTATTTGTTTGATACTCCACTTTATACCTTGATGTATTTTGGGGTGAGGAAGATAAAAAGCAAAGAATCTCCTAATTGAAACTTGCCCTTGTACTCACTCAAGTGCATAGGACACGTCAGGGGCCAGCCAGCAGACATCCCCTGAAGACACATGGGAAGCGTGCAAGACGTGTTATTAAAGGTGACACAGTGCACTCGGCTAAGTGAGCACTATTCCCCAAATATACAACTTCCAAGCCTGGGCAAAGTGACAGCGAACAAGGAAGAGGGTACTAATATAAACACACAAATCCAGAGCTGATGAAACAGTTGGCAAGTGAACCTCTTAAAAACAGATGCTTTAATGCACCCTCACACATTCAGTGCAGATGAGGTTTGTGACCGTGGTCTACGAAGGCAGCCTTTTCCAGATGAAAAATGTCACAGTGTTCAGTTTCTCTCTATATGCCATGAAAGTATGTTTAATAATGGATCCTACGGAGTGTTTTTCTGTATATGGCTCTAACATTTGCAGGTTAACAGCTTGGTTGCTTTGTTCAGTGATCTTTCTAAAGCAACACTCCTTTCCATAGCTATGCATAAAACAAACTCTTTAGAGCAGTAAGAAGGAGAGAACAGTATCAAGTTGGCCTAAAACTACATCTGGTCCAGAACCTCACAAAAATGGTAAAATGTCCATTAACACATTGAGCTGCCATTCCCCGAAGAGATACTATTCCCACTGGGAAAAAGTTTCTCAGATATTCAAGAGTCTTGTGCAAGATAACCTTACTGGTAATCCATCAACTTCATGTTTTACGGGCAGCCAAGGTAGAAGAGAAGAGGATATTAAACCTATCATACCTTTTAAAGTCTGGGAATTACAAGACAAAGACAAATTTATCCTGGAAACACATGAAAACTGTGTATCATGACACAGAAATTTTGCAGAGACCAAGCCCTTGAATTAAGGAAAGTATTCTAGGGAACCCAGATAGAAAAAGAACAATGCTTTTAACAGTGTGTCTAGAATTACTAAAAGCAACACAAAATCTTTCAAAGGTTGTCTTTTAAGATGATCCAAACTCTTGAAGCAAGATGTAGCTAAAGAAAAGTAAGTTCTTCCTTTAAGCTGAAGTACCTGATTTGGAGAAACTTTCCATGTATGAGAAACCATTGATAGGCTGCTTTTCTCTAGTGAGCAGCACACGACTCTTTACATCAGCGTTTAGAAGGCTACTTTGGAAGCATGAACATAATGGTTAAATATTTACACAGCAGCCTGAGTATCTGAAGAACTGAACTGCCTGCTTCCCACTGCTCTTGGCATTCATATTTTGCTTCAGTTCCTGGTGTGGCTACTTGGTATCATTGCTTCAAAAGACATCGCTTACAGATTTCTAGGTCGACGGTTCTTTTTCTACATTCATCTACTTGGAATGGGGGAAGTCTTTGGTTTGGATATCCAAGCCTTGTCACCTCCAAGTAAGAGAAAACAGCATAAGTTTTCATTAACACCATATATTACTTTAAATTCCCTCTTCTGCATTGCATAGCAGAAAGTCCAGAGAGCACTGTGTTCCCTGGCAGTCTCTGCCTATATAAAGCTTGCATTGCCAGGAAGGTATTCAACCAACCAAATAATCAGAGGTCATCACAAGAGCAAGTAATCAGCCTGATCTGGCTGGACACAAATGTGTGTGCAGGGAAAACGGAATGGGTGAAAAATTCTACAGGAATTCCAGAAAGAATGTAGTTCTGGGCAGCTTACACTACAGCAAAACCTATTTTCAACATCAAAGCAGTGGAAACACTGAGGAGGGACAGTGAGGTTTCTTTGCAGGTTATGGACATTTTGTATAGGTCCATTAAGATAAGCAAAGATTAGGACTTGCCATCAGACTAACTCCCTTTAGAGCGTTAGAAACAACAGTAAGATGGTCTTTACTTTTTTTTACTGGAATTATCACAATCCACTGACTACAGTCAAAATGCTCAACCCAAGAATAGCAACTCACATAGATTTCCCGCTTGCTTGCAAATGCATTTACCTCAAAATCTGTTTTTAGAAGGAAAATATCTCTAAAGCTATGAAATAAATCTGTTTCAGTGCCAAAGAGTTCAGTATTTTTTTTCAGAACTGTGACAAGAAAACGGACTAAAACTCTGAGGAAGCCTTCAATTTTTTTTTTCTGGGATAGAGACAAGCTAATCCTAGAGCAATTAAAGAGGCACTCATTCACTTTTCAAGTATTTGTGCCCAGGATATTACAGCTTTTTATGTGTAAAAAAGTGTGTCTTCTAAAAAGAAGTAAGCCCAGGCTGGGCTTGGCTCTGACACATCTCAGGGTACAAGGGAGTTTCACAGCTGGCCACACAGAATATGAGCAAGCCAAACACGCAGATTTTCTTTCTGAACATTTCTCTTGTCCCCCAGACGGAATGATGGAATTAGAGGTTCTGTGGAACTTTAACTCCTACATACAGGACCCCAAGCTCTGCAACAGCAACTTGGACTGCAGCTGGCACACTATTTTTTTTCCTGTTTTCTGTATAAAAATAGGGATAAAAGCAAAACAGAGATGGTCTCTCACTAGTCCACATTTGCAATGCAGGCACAACGCGTAATGATTTGTTGAGGAGAGCAATCTTTAGAGAATACACCATTCTCTCCAATAGCTTCCACAGCTAGCACATGATGCAACCATCTGGTCCTTTAACAACTGCCTTTTGTACATTTTGCAAGGATTCTGTGAGTAGAAACAAGTAAATGCTCCTGCAAATCTACCAGATGTGCTGCTAGTAGCAGCACCAGTGGTGGAAGGAGGTGTGCTAAGTATTAATACGTCAGACTCGTACTTTGACAGAGACCTGCACTATGAGTACAGCAAGTGTTCCAATCTCCTATTGGATCTGTGATAGGTCACAGTAAATCCAGGAAAACCAAGCTAGAACTTGGGTTGAGTATCCTAAAATTTCAACAGCTAAGATGATGAACTTAACAGTAATTAATCAGATAAACCTATAGGCTCAAAGTGGTTCCTCAGCAGAAATGAAGCACATCTGTTCCTACCAAATTGGAGACCAGAATCTGACCTTTGGAAAAGACATACAAAGGCTTAGACCCCAATACTGTTCCAGCTGCACAACCAAAACTTGTGGGATAATGATAGGACAGTTTAACACTGGCAGGTTCAAGTAAAATTTTCATCTAGACCAAGAAAAATGACAAACTAATGTAAGTTACAATAAGCACCTTCCAACACTCTCTCTTCACACAACTTCAGACCTACTTCAGATACTACCAATGCACACAGATGAGCTCAGCCTGCTACACCCTGTGGTTAACTGCTGAATTTCTTTTGCTCAAAAAGGTATCAGCTCTGTAGATACTTTCTGTGCACCTCACAAAGGTCACAGGAATACTCATTGCAACATCTACCTGTCAGAAACCTCACAGCTCAGTTTACAGCTCTTTACTGTACAGTTTTAGAATTTAAATGGAGGCTTGACATAACATATGCTAAGCAATGCACTTATGTGCTTTTCCTACTCTTCTCACAACTCCTTTTCGTAATCTTTCCTCTCCCACTCGGAATTCTAGCTCCCTCCTCCTCACAGCAGATCATTGCTGCTTTGTCCAGTGTCACTCAGCAGTGGAGGAAACTGAAGGCTGGCAAGTGACAGCTCTTATTTGTGTTTTTTTTTTCTTACCTGACTCAACTGTACACCTACTTCTTTCTGACATTTAATTAAGGAAGAATTATAGGAGGTTTCAGAGCTTTTAGATCATCCACTCTTTTTTCTAAGCTTTTTCCTCATTTTCATAATTCCATATATCACCTCTAAGATATCTTCAAATGCCCTCTTATAAACCTTCCAATATCCCTGATACTGCCTGCACCAAACCTGTTTTTCTTTTACCTCAAGATGCATTTTCATTTCTGAAAAATATTCAAAGTAAGCAGTAACATCCTGCTGTTTAACCTGTTTTGTCTCAAATTTTTCAGACGTTCAGTCAATGTTTATAAAAACCATCCTATTCTTACTGGTTCTTAAGAGGAGAATAGCTTCCTGATTTAATGCAGGAAATCTAATGCCAGTAACCTACTGATAATCCAGAGAGCTAGTACAAGAAACTAAACAGAGCCAGTGTAACTTCAGTCAACAGTAAATGAAGCACACAAATAAAAATATCTTAATTTCTAAAGCTGGAAAATTATTTGATCTAGGAATGGATTTCTTAATTCTTCGGTGCATAATATCTTGAATAAGACCACACATACAATAATTCATTGATCTCCCAAAGTAGCATGCCCTTTGTATTCACATCAGTTACAGACAGGTACAAAGTATTTTCCCTTACCTTTCTTCTCTGTTGAAAACATAAAGCACTGTCTCATGATTTCTTGCTGCTCTGATGAGGCTTACTTACCGCTTCAGAATTATCAATGAAAGGGTCTGTTTCATCATAGCCATAACCTATATCGATTAGGTCCTGCAGGCGATCCTTCCGATGTTTGTGTGGCTTTCCACCCTGAAAACAAAGCGAGTGTTACATCACTTAGAAAACATGGAAGCAATGTACTAAAGCCTACAAAGCATAAAGCACTGGAGGAACAGTCATACAAGGAATTAGCAGTTTTGCTTTCTTGAATGCTTCCTTGAAGATGGTCTACACAACTAATGAAAACTTCCACAGGAGGATGCATTCTGGAAAACATGCCTCACCAGAATCATCCCTGAAAGGCAGTCACTGGCTACCTTTTTCTTTAAGACCAAGATCTTTCTCACATTTCCTATTTAGATATATTTCCCTGTCCTATGGTTTTAAAGCACAGTGATTGGACCATTAGTAGATAAAAGGGCTGGGAAAACTGAGAAAGGGTTAAGTTTTCCAGTATGTTACAGAGTCATTACAAGGGAAAATACTGACAGCCCAGCATTCAGTAAAGTGTTTCCCTACACAAGATGGATTAACTCTCTACAGCACATAAAAAGTTGAGTTTTAAAACACAAAATATTACTTGAGTATTAAGGCCAGAAGCTGCATCACAAACTATGGATGGGTTCACTTACCTCCAGGAGACAGTAAAATTAATTTTAATCTGTAGGTATTTTTTTCATGTGGAAATTTCATTGTTAAGTCAAGTAAAGACTCACAGCCAGCTCATATATTCAGAAAATCTAAACTTAAACAAAAACCTTCTGAGGAGCTAAGGCCTAGTTTTCTAGCTCAAATTTATTGTCAAAATCATCAATAAAAGTCTTAAAAGATAAAATTCTCAAAAAAGCACTGCCCCCATTAAAACATGAATTCAACTTGCTCCTGAAACTTCTCTGCCTGCACCCTACAGCTCTGAGCATTCTTAGAGCAAGTGAGTTTTTCTAGCTGTAACATCCAAGTATCACAGTCCACTTGTTACTACGAGAACAAAGACACTGTTCAAAGGCGCTTTCACCCTTCCTCTTTTATGAGAGGTGTAAGCATCTGAGCACCTCCATTTTATCAATATTTTGAGAGAATCCAAGTTTGCAACAAAGCATGTGCTCTTGCAAGCAAACAGGAATGTCTTACATATACTCAAATAAAGAAACGCAATAGTCCTAGGAGAAAAACCTCAAAAGCAAGTTCTGCTTTTAATTCGAATTTCCAAGCTACATTCCAAACTAAGTACTCCTATCAGTCCTATCACCTCCTACAGTCACTCATCTGGAAAAGCATCTGAATGACTGCACATTTCCAAAACACACAGTACTTAATTAAAAAAAAAACCAGCTTGCATGAGATGGATGAGAGAAGAAAAAAAAGTTCGGAAAAGGCAGCACTTTAAAATTCTGATTAAACTCCAGTGCAAAAGCTTATATAATTCATGATTCTGACTTAAGGGCCAGCAGGCTAAGAATACTTCATAAACCATACCTCACCTGTACTGATCTCACTAATGTGTAATGCAATCCATCCCTGTACTATATATCTTGCTAGTAACCATCAACATCCTTGTCTGTGAATCTAAAATCTTTTTGCAGTAATGGTTATCCTATGATTCTATGATTTCGGTAAAATCAAGGGCAATAAAAAAAAATTACATTTCCAATACATTCTAACTGCCAGAGAGTCAGAAAACCAAATATAGAACAAAGGTAGTAACAAAAAAAAAATCTTCTAATAGCTGAATGAACAAAAGGAGTCTTAAAATAGTACCTGTATTCAGACATACAAACATATTTGAACCACTGTGTGTATAATTAAGAGATTTTCCTTCAGGCCTGTCTCTAACCAGTTATGTTTAAGGAACGGAGTTGAGAGTTCATATGATCAAGATGTTAAGGATGCAAGACTACAGCAGAAGAATGAAGCGATTATTTGTGTCAGCGTCCATTATGCAGCACTTCAGGGGAGTTTTGCACAGCAGCTTTGCTCCCACCTTTTGGTCCCAGAACATAATAGTCACAGTCCTAGTGCAAATTAAGGTGTCTAGTTCCTGAAGCATGCAAATGCATGCAAGTATTTAAAAATCCAAAGATAACTTCAAGATGTTAACTGTGTCATGTAACCTTGGGTTCAAACAACCTTTGTCCAACAGGACTAGAAGATGGGTGGCAAATACAATGCCAACACCTGAAGCATCTTAGAAGAGCCACAGCAGAATCTACAAACCAGTAAACCATGTCTTCATATTGGGTAAGTTAATAAAAGCTATAAACAACAGAACCAGCAGGCACAAAATATACAAAATAGGAAGGAATGTTGGTAGAAAAAACTATTTCAACTACTTAAAAAAAGGTCCAAAGATCTTTAGAGATAAGAAACTGTCATGAGATAAGGAAGGTCCACTTAAATTGATGTCTGAGCTACAGCTAGGAAAGAAAGGGTAAGAACAAGTATCTCATTTTGACAAAGAAAGTGATCAGCAAAATTACTATGGAATACGCATTCATTCCCCTTTAGAAGTAACGGAGCAGGTAAAGAGCTGAGGAAGAGTAGGGGTCTAAGATGACAATTTACTGAGGAAAGTAAAGTAAAGAGACAACTGAAGAATCACTGAAAGACCTCACAGTTGCTCTGAATTTAGTATAATGAACAGGCAGTTGAATTCAGTATCAATAAAGCAAGGTAATCCACAAAAAGTAAGTACAACCTAAGCAAAAAAAAACCCAAAAAAAGATAGTTCTGAGATTTGTTTAATCAAGAATGGTCAAAGTACGAGTTGGGACTTATCAAAAAAAAAGGAACAGAGAACCAAACCAGAAGTCATCATTTTAACACTGACAAATCAGGGCATCACACAATTAATATCCTTTAATTTAAAAAAATAAATTAGAACAAAAAAGGGAACACCAAGCCAACAAGGATGTTTAAATGTAAAAAATACCACTTTCATACACTAACAATGTTAAGACACTACAGCAGGAGAACTGAAGGGCTGGATTTAGATGATAACATCAAAATCATACGCAATGTGCAGAAGAACTGGAAGTATTTCTCTTCTTCTTACAATACAGAAACTATGGAGCACTACGTGAACTCATCAGCTTTAAACACCAAGTGTGTTTTTATATGACAGTCATCATGGTAGTGCTGTGGAACACAGAAATCCAGTAACGATCTGGTCGATAAAAAATTGAACATGTAACCTGTGGCTCTGAGAGAAATTAAGACACAACACAGACTGCCAGATGGGCACAGTGAAGTAATATCAACACACACTTGCTCCGTATTTCAAATACGAGATTCCACTAGTGTCAGAGACTATCCATCCATTAGATGGACCTTCATTTTGATCCAAGAAAAATTCTTACGTATGCACAATATTGTCCGGAGTTCAGCATCACGTGTTTACAACAGTGTTTGATTTTCTCTAAATAGCAATCGAAGCAATGAAAATGGGAACGCTTCAGAGCAGATTTTTTATGCTCATGTTTAGTATGTGCAGCAATTACAGCAAAGTTCTGAATAATCAAATAAACAAATGGTACATTATGCATCTTGTTTTACAAAAATGCACTTATTCATAGGCTTTTCTTAGCAAGATATAACAAATAGTGTACTCATTTGGTTATGAATATGAGAATTTATCTGAAAAGAAGTAAAAAGTCTTCAAGGCAGACTGTTCATCATGTGTTTTCCAGAAGTACTGCCATACATATGATTAAAACCATTGTTTGACTCCATTTTAAACAGGTATCTTAGATAAGTAACACCTAATTTGTTAAAGGAGGGTATAATACTTCCTGCAAACCTGAAAAAAACCCTCTCTTTTCTTCTCATACCAGTGATTACTTTGACACTAAAGCACGATGTAACTCCAGCTAAGCAGCCGCTTGCTCACTTGAGGAGAATGGTTATCTACTATATGGGATCCCTGCTCCAGTTGAAGCTAAGGAGTGAATGTCTCACCACAAGAGGCAGAAGATGGCTGGATGCTGTCAGAATATGAGCAATTGTACTGGGTAAGTGTACAGAGATGCAATTCCTCTGAGCATGGATGGCAAGTAGAGACTGATGGCTCTTATATTGGAGGAGAAAGGACAGGGAGTATCTAACACAAGGAATCTTAATCCCTCATCATCCTTCATGCTTAGTGGCTCTAACCTAGTAAGTGGTTCTTTATATAGAAGACATTCCCTTCCATGGGGATAGAAGGGACAAAAGGCAAGTCAGAGAATGAAAAGGACGGAATCAGAAGTGCAAGAAGTAATGAAGATGCAAGTGCGTCACTAATTTAAACTGCTGAAAATTGTACCTTTTTGTTACCTACTGCTTTCTAATGGTTAAAAGCATCCATTTGCCCTTTTCTGTGACTAATGAACATTGAACTCTAGTTTTCTTAAGTCTAATGACATGTTTTGCCCATAAATGTACATGTTCACCTTTGATGCATACATAAAACACGTATGTAAAATTAGACTGCCTCCACTACCACTCCCTCCTACATCTATTGCTTTACATGCTTACATTGACTTTCACCTACTGTAGTTAAGCAACTTGATTCAGACATTATAAAATCCTTAATTTCTATAGTGGAAATGAGTTTTCTAAAAAAGTACGGAAGAAACATTTTTCTCTCACATTCAAAAAACTATTTATCATTGAAATTAAAGATAAACAGCACTTCAGAACAGCCTTCTCAATTCATATTGGAGAATGCTTCTTTTCAGTTTAAGGCTTAATTTTGTTATGTATCACAGCTAACACGCCTTGAAATTGTAACTACTTCTACAGAATGTATAGACTGGGCACTTGGAAAAAATCTGCCTTTGCCATAAAAAAAAAAATCCAAATAAATCAGACAAAAAAGATTTTAATATGTGTATTAATAGCAAAAGATACAAATGACTGCTCTTGTTTCCCTTCTTTATTACTGAGGTGTTCTATTAGTAATCCAGAATATCAACATGCCTCAGCATGATGATGAGCTCTGATTGCCAGCTCAGACTTAATCACTCAACCCTACCCATATGAATTCTTAAAGACCTGTTTGGGTGTGGTTTTTGTCAACATTTTCTGATTTCTACCTTCATTTTCTAGTGAAAGCCTCTTTATGTTACTAGCTAGTGTTGTTCAAGTCACACTACACTTTCAGGAGCCAGTAGAGCATCTTTATGCAACTGGCAGCTACAAGACACTCATCGAGCAGACTTACTATTTAACAAATAACTTCCTATGGAAACATTCCAAACTAGTCAGGAATTCATCAAGATTCATCAGTATTTAGCCCAAAGAGAAGAGCTGTTCAATAGTGCACAACAGCATTACATAAAAATTCTTTCCTCCAGCACAGTGTAGAGCATGAATATTGACCTGTACCTATTACCAAGTTGTATTTATATAGGAAGCTTTTCCAAGAATAGCTGCACAAGCTATAACATCTATAGACAAATCTATTTAGCAGAGTTGTCTGATAAGCTTGTGGTAGCTTCAAGGGACTTAAAGGAAACGCAGTGAGACAGTCATCTCTGAAATGTACAGAAATCATTTGACACTACATTAGCAACCTTACTCAGGAAAAAAACCCCAGCATCGTCTGTTATCACTATTAAATATTTGTATATTTTAGCAAAGTGCAGTAACTCACGTATTTTGCCTCGAACTTCTTGGCAAGCATTTCTACTTCATGTCGCTCACGTTGTTCATCATTAAATGGATCCTCTAAATGAACTGATTTCTTCTGAAAAATGCAAAAGTTACACATTCATTCCATTAGAAATACAGAGTGCAGCTCAAAACCTGTGAAACGTCAAAAACCAATACTCTGATGACTAAGTACACAGAATTTATGCTTAATTTCTAAAAAGTATTTTGATCATTGAATTACCATCTAGCTACTTTTCTTCTGATGAGAAGAAAACCAGAAGAGTTAAGATAAATACTCAGATTTGTATTTTCTCAAGCATTCCACTACAACCTCAACTAAAAGTGTAAGCATACATTTGAGGTTAGAAGGAACTCTCTCTAATCACAACTCCTTTTCACCTCTGCTTCCACTGGTCCTCTAACAGGTGTTATGATCCTTCTAGATACAACAGACAAGATGGACCTGGTGTGCTAACCAGGAGGGAAGCAGCCAGAAGACTAAAAAGCTCAGTAAATTATAACCATAATTAACGTAACTCTTTTATCTAAAGAAAAAAATTACAGTGCAAGGGTTAATTTCAGTAATCATAACTCTGTTAGCCACAAGAGAGATTTAATATTCCAGATATACAAATAAGCAGGGAGTATCCCCCCCTTTTTTTGTTTTTTTTTGGGGAAGAGGCTTTCATTGAGACAAAGTCAATGAACAGGGTATAGAGAGTGCTTTTGGTTTTTTTAATAAGTGATGGCAGAAAAACAGGGCTGCCTCCTTCAAACTGGAGTTCACATAAATACAGTAATTGTTGGAAGGGGGAAGGTACCAGGATGCTAAAATATGGTGGAATGGAATTCCATTTTGCAGAACTCTATGAATGGCAACTAATTTTGCTGCAAGTGGACTACTCACCAAAGAATAAATGAAGAGTTATGAAGAACAAAAACCACTAAGTTCAGAAAAGCAAGATCCTTCCTCCATAGCATGAAAAGGCAGTACATTGACCAAATTAGCTCAAAAGTATCAAGTCCAATGTAATGAGGAAGGTAAGCTAAGTAAAACTGCAAACACCATATAATTATAATGCATTTTTGAGACAGAGTATTTAGAGAAAAAAATTAATAGAGGCTATAGTTACTCCTGAAACATAAATTACAGCCATGTACTTACTTCTTGCGGGCATAATTAAATATAAAATACTGCTCAATTCATGAAGCACCATTTTCTCTACTTTTAGCTGGGAAAAGCTATTCCTCATCTTCTGCTAGGCATATGTGGCTTTTTTCTAACAGTGAAGTGAGACAAGGTTGAGCCTAAAGATCAAGCAAAACTTAGTACTTAAGTGTTAACTTGCCTCTCTCCATCAAACACTCAAAGGTGCAGCTGAGTATCCATCTGATTAGTTAAGCACTACTGAAAACTCAAATTCAAGCAAATTTAGTTTTGACTATTTCTAAAGGATGGATGGCTCTCAGACTAAGACATTACTACTTCAGCACCTTTAGAGCCTGTTCAGCAGAAGCCAACTTGAGCTTCTGGCTCATCCACTTTGACTTGGGCTTTATGCACCAACCCTCAGTTACCCCAAAAGAAATGGGAGCACTTTCACTTCTGCCAGCATTTAAGAGGCAAATAAACTCTTCAACCACACAACTACTCACATCCAAAACTTTACGTAATTCCCCCCAAAAGATGAACTCTACAAACACCCCTATTAAAGAATGTTCTCTTTATCAAGGCAGAAAAGGACAAGGACAGCACAAGATTTTAAAATAGACATTTCTACTAGCTTCTGATTCAGCATAGGAACCCAAACTTGGAATTAAAAAAAAAGACAGAAGTTGCACTGCCAAATCAGTTTTGGGATTCTCTTTAATTTCATCATTATATAACTATTATTACCATGGCCTATTAAAGCCATAGTTAAAGTTATTCCTGTGCACCAGTCCTTTCCTTCCCTTGGTTGCTACAGTTCCAAAAATACAAGATAGAAAGACAAGCTCTGACTTTGTAATGTTAAACTTTAATGGCAAATGTTATAAAAAAGTTGAGCAACTTCTTATAAGGGAGGAGTCAACAACAGCTTCCAGAAAACCAAATCAATCTTCACCCTACAGAAAGTTTGCATAGTAAAAATAAAGTATCTGAACTGTTAATTTTAAATTGAAACATTACTAAACCAACAAATTTTGAAGTCTAAAACTCCACTTAAAACTTCAACATTAACTGACAATTAGTTACTACCTACTTTGAAAAAGCAAATCTCAAGATTTTAAACCTTCCCTCATATTAGAGTAGCTTTTCCAGGTTCTCACGTATAGCAAGCAAGAAATTAAACTGACAGGCCAAGTATACATCAGGTTTTAAACATGAATAAAAGTCCAGAATCACTTTAAAAGGATCATAATTTATGACACTGTTTTACACAGTAAATCAGCTGATTATTCCACAGCCCAGTAACAGAAGGGCCATTATGATCCATTCATTTTAATTTGGACTCTACAGAGATGAAAAATATACAAAGTTTCTTATAAAGCATTTCCATCACTGTCTCTACCTCAAAAGCAGTCTCTGATCCCAATTGTACCAAAATTCCGTAAATCAATGCTCTCCCACCCACAGAAGACATGGAATTTGCATCAGAACTACATCAGAAAGGTGATTAAGATACCGGCAACCTACAGAATAAAAGGCAGTTATGGAACTGGGAACTGCCAAAGGGAAAAGTCAGCCTTCAAGTACTGAACCACTTCTAAACACTAACACCATTTTCACCTTCATAGAACTGCCCAGAAAGATTTCACTTCAGAGAGCAGCATGATTATACTACACTAATTCTGAGGAGTCATAACTGGCACTGTTTGCCCACAACAGCTGTAGGACAGGATGAACAGAAGGAACCTTTTAACTTGCATAACAAGATCTCAGAGGGATTAAAATCAGTCACTGATTTTTCTGTCTTCCACACAACCCAGTCTGTACATCCCTCCTACTGCAAAAAAAATGAGCAGCCCACCAAGTATAGTTACAGCATCGTCATTGCCTAGAAACACTTTGGTTCGTAAGAAAAGTTTCAACCATATTCCAGTTTGTGCTGAATGTAGAAATCCCATGGCAGTATCAGTACTGGTATTTAATTCTTGCTTTTATCACCAGATCTACCACAACCTTCTTAGTAGTAGTTACTTACTTGCCCTCTGCCTTTTCCAGTAAGAAACAAGCTTTCTCTAAAACTGTACTAAAATTAAGAGAAGCCACAACTATTGCAATCAAGTACAACTTCACTGGCCTCTTCAACTAAGAACGGGCAGCTCAAGTGTAACCAGCTTAAGGACATGTGTCTCACCTTCCTAGTTGGAACAGTGGGCCCTGTTGATTGGCTAATGCTGTTTGCTTCCTAAAGTAGTCTGCAGGAGCTTTGTCCTTAAAAAACAAAGTAGCCCAAGTACCAAACATTTTCTGCTTGTGAGGAACAGGGGA
Source organism: Vireo altiloquus (assembly GCA_013396875.1). NCBI lineage: Eukaryota > Metazoa > Chordata > Aves > Passeriformes > Vireonidae > Vireo > Vireo altiloquus. The sequence goes on along the minus strand of VZRF01009287.1, from coordinate 211,656 downwards.
AGGAAGAGCACTTTAGGTTTTTTTATTGAATTAAGTTCTCAGCACTTACAGGTGTGGTTACCGGTTCAACAGCAACTCTCATTTATCCCTCCAAGACTACAAAAACTCCTCTCCAAGTCTGCTAAGGCTCACTTCGCTGCTTTTCAAGGCTTATAGCAGAGCCGGGCTTTCTTTATTTACCTGCACACAGCCTAGGGACAACCCGGAATACAGACCGGCGTGGTCAGAGTTTCGTCCAGCTGCCGGTAAAGAGCTCCCAGGCAGGGAGGATGCAAGACACAGCTCCCCGGGCAGAGAAGGGGAGCGGCAGGGAGGTGAGCCGGGGTAAGCGGGACACAAGACAGTAGCGCTCCCCCGCCTGAGCCCGCAGCAAAGGCCAGGAGCCCTTGGCCAGCGCAGGGACAAGTGGGAAGCCTCCCCTTCCCCCCACGGGCACAGGCGCAGCCTCGGCACCAGGAGGAGCCCGCAACGACGGCGAGGCCGCCGTACTTCCCTCCAGGACACNGCAAGGCCGGGGCCGCCGGTAGCCGAGAGGAGGAAGAAGCCCGGCGGGGCCCGTGCCGGCGGGAGGGGAGGGAAGGAAGGGAAGGGGAGGTCCCATACCCGCGAGTCCCCGCACAGCAGCAGCTCCGGGTAGCTGAACTCCACGCAGCCCTCCTCGGTGGGGTCCTTCAGCACCACCTCCAGGCGGACCGTCTGGCGGAGCGGGAGCGCCTCCCGCGGTGGCGGCGGCTCCTGCCGCCCGCTCTGGCGCGGCGGCGGCGGCAGCGGCGGCGGCTCGGGCCGAGGGGGCTCCCGCTGCGG
>VZRF01009287.1:0-210511 GCA_013396875.1 Vireo altiloquus | reverse complement strand
GCCCACACGCCGCGGGCGCCGGGCCCGCCCCCGGTTGCCGGGGCGATGCGCACGCCGGGCCCGCGGCCGCGGGGGCCGTGCAGCGCTCGTCTTCCCAGGGTAGCGCGGGGAGGCTGCGGCGGCCGCGGGCCTGCTGAGGGGAAGGTCCGCTGAGGGAAAGGTCCGCTGAGGTCCTTAGAAGTCGGCGGCTGCGGGTCAGACACCCGAGAAAAGCCGCCCGTGCGGGGAGATCGGCCGTTCTCAGCCGGACGGCACGGACGCACCGTGTCTCGGTGGCATCAGCCCACGCTGAGTGAACAGCAAAGGACGTCGGAATTGGACAAAACCGTGCCGTACGGGGTTGATCGCAGCCTACAGAACAGTTCCTACAGAACAGCAGCCGCTGCCTGAAGTGCCGATATGCCCTCGGGGGACAGGGAGCTTGTTCAGCGGCCATGCCTGGTCTGCAGGGTACCAGCTCTGGCTGCAGGGAGCAGTTGAGGATTGTTGGGAAAGAGCTGTTAGAGAGAGAGAGGACAACGCAAGGAAGGCAGGGTTTGAGCAGCAGCGAGACTTCCCTCATGAGCAGGAGCTGCCTGCAAATACTGCAAGTGTTTCAGTCTGTCACCACCTACTTTGACAGACTGATGGCTGGTATTTCCAGATGGAAGCATGCCACCAAGGCAATGTGAAGCTTAAAGAAGCTTATGAACATCATGAGCATTGTATCCTCTAGCTTCATTGGAGCAGAGAAAAAGACATTACCATTTTGGGGGCATGTTTTAGTCTCAGAAATACTAGGTAGGAGTGGGTTTATTCTCCTTTAAAAAAAGGTACTCATGCAAAGCAAACAATTTACATCTGTCTATTATTTTGGATAATTATAACAGACTATTCTGTGCATCGCATTACTCCACTTTTCAAATTGCAAGCATCTCTGTGCTCGATGTTTTCCTCTCATTGTTCATTTCATCTAGACTCCAGAGATCCCTGACGCTAGAACAATGTTACTGAAAGTTATAACATCACTAACAGGGAATGGCAGGCATTCCAGAATACTGCTTGCAGCAGCAAGTCACTGGAATGACTGACCCGATCTGAGAAATGTTTTCTTTAGAAAAGAAAGAGAAATCTTTTCTTTAGAAGCTTGAAACTTTGTTGAGCTTTACGGTCTAAGGGACTTGTTTTACCTTAAAGCCTTGCATGTTGTGGTATGACTAGCAAGCTTGGTAGAGGTGGATGTATTCCTCAAATATGTTTTGACTTTCAGCACCATGATAATTTGGTAGTCGCACTTGTTCTCCTGTTGAGAATTTCATACAGCTATCTGCTAATGCACATAACAGGCAATGTATTTCTGGATTGAAACTGAGTGAGCATCCCTAAGCTCCAGATCTGTGGACCCTGCCAGGAAGATTCTGATTCTCATCAAAGCTTCTGTGTCATTTATGCCATTAAATCCTGTGATGGTAAAAAGGGGGCTTTCCTCAGAAAAAGAGCAATTTCTTGCACATTAAACAGAAATCTTATGTGGAAGTCACAGGCTCTTCTGCAGCTCTGCTGAACCTTGTTTTCAATCACCAAATGGGAGACTAGACCTTGAAATAAGTACAAGAAGAATACAACAGGTAGCTTGTTCACATATAACACTAGAATATCCATGGAAAGTGATTAAGATAGACTGTATTTTAAGTATCCATAGTAAAACTTGTCTTTCAGTCCCCTAACTAACACATAGGGGACTATATGCAGAAGTAATCAATGTAGGACAGGTACTCCACAAGAAATTATAAGTATCAGAATCCAGTGCTTCATATTGTCTTGCAGTGTAGATACACCTAGAAGCACATGTTGGTCAGATTTTTAACAGGCTTTTTAAGTAGGAAAAAAATAAGCTGGAAAGGAACAATAATCATCTGACCCATGGTAGGGTTACACAGAAAACCAGAAGTAGTTTTTGGAAATAGTTTCAGATCTTTTGACCTGAGATTGTTCTGAATTTGTTTTGAGATTGCAGACCTTGATATTAGAAGCAGCCTTTCACATCTAAGGTTACTATGAAATAGTAATTCATATGCCCCCTCTTCCTTTCTCCTAGGAGTTTAATTAGATAAACAAACCCTTGCATTTCTGTATTACCTAACCTCTAAGCATCTTAGTGTGCACACTGTATTTTTATAAGGCTTAGCACTTGTTTATGCAACTAGACAAACAGTAAATCTGAATCTTTGAATTTAAAGTGAAGTCACCAAACACAATTTGCTCTGGATCTGAGTATCTGAACTAAATCAGAAGGAAACTTGGCAGCAGATCCAAGCATAGGAGTAACTGGAATATGTTAATGTTACAATTGGTCTAATATATTAGAACCACTCAGAAAAGAAAACAACAAAATTCACTAGATCATAAGCTCTCAAGGAACTTGGTTTTGAATACACCACAAGAGTTCCAGGCTTGCGCCATTTCAAACAGTTTCAAAAGGAGTTAGATTTGTAATTTGTCCATAATTTTTTTCTGTTTTGTTACCTGTTTTGTTCTTTGGCATTTAAGCTCCATCCGGCACGTATTGTTTGCACATAGTGTAATGTGCTGCATTTGTCAGTGCCACACAAAAAAAAAAATATAATTTTTTAAAAGTAATTAGAGATGTTTTGCCAGTTACTTTGCTTTCTGTCAGAATATGGCCATGCTAAAATAAGCTTTGTATATTGTCTGAAGGACACAGAGAGGTATCTTAAGAGTTAAAAAAAATATAACAACTGCACAAAGAAAGTAATTTTGAGGTGATACTGAAACTTCTTTTTATTTCACTGGCGAAAGCCAGTATGAGTAGATCAGACAAACTGGATGCTTGGAACTACAGGTGCTACAGCCACATCAGTGAGCGGCAGTTTGTTGACCTGACTTTGTTTCAAACAGAGAAAGCAACAGACATAGACCAGCAAACCACGGAGGCCTCTACCTTGCTGCAGGGATCCTCCTGCTCTGCTTTGGGCTGGCTTCTCTGTCTGTAGCACTCTCACTCTTCTGGGCTGTAAGTGTTGGTTGTGGTAGTCAGAGCTGTACCCTGTTTCATTACAGACCAGTGCTTGCTGCACTCCTGGACCTCATGGAAGCCACTGTGCAGCTTCCTCTGTGCTGGACACCCCACAGCAGCAGGCCCAGGGTCCCATCAGAAAGCAGAACTGTCATTATCAGTTCTATCTGTCTCCAGGGAGCTTGCTTTCAGCTTCCAAGGCTATAATGTTACTTCCATGAGCTATGAGCCCGTTGTCCTTGGATGGGAATGCAGGAGAAAACATGTTCTGTTTGTATAATAATATTCTACAATAAGCTTAGGTGGAATGGGGCAACAGTTTGTTCTTTTCTTAAGGTGAGCACTGGGATCTACATTAGAGGTAGCAGCTGTAGTGGCAGCCAGCTCATACCAGGGGTAGTCACATCTCCATTACTCAAAAGTCTCCAAGACACTTCTACCAGATTTAGGCTTGGCTGGTTTTTGTTTTGTTGTGGATTTTGTGTGTGTGGGTTTTGGTTTGGATTCTTTTGGTGAGAATATCCTCATTTACCATCAGCTGCTTCCTCACTATATTCTTGGTTTCTTACGGTCCAACCGCATCTTGTTGATCCTTGTGGTCCTTTCACTGAAACTGCTGCCACAGCAGCTGCAACTTCCATTGCTGTGTCAGGAGATGATACAGCTGCAGGTAGGTTGGTGTTTGTGTACCTTGTACTAGAACTCCTGCTGCATCACAAGAATCCACTGCACCAACAACATGGCTAGCATTGCTGGTTTTCTGTTTAATGAGGACTTCTGAATTCAAGTGTAGGTTTTGTTTTTGGTTTTTTTTTAACTTCTCTTCCCTCTTACAGGTTTACTAAGTTGCTCCCTGCCAGATCCAGAATAAGGGAATAAACCCCCCACTTTCTTTCCAAAATGAAACACTGATGCCCTGCATACCACTTGGAAAATTGATTTACCTGCAGGATCCTTCCCCCTCATATTTTTATTATTGTTCTTTTAAGTAGAAATACTATTTCCTGAAGAATCTTTAGCTTTCTCTTCTCAGGCACATGTATTTAAGAGCTGTTAGCAGCAGCTCTGCCACAGCCTTAAGAAGTCTGAAGAACACTTTCAGTGAAGTAAACTGTTTGGAAGGGCTGTAGGCAGGTAGAGAAATGCCAGATTCACTCTAGGAAGGCTGCGTGCATTAATTAGTAATTAGGATATTCTTTGACAGGGCAGTAATACTCCTTTGTCACAATTTCAAGGCAGAGGAACTGTGATAATGAACTTTATCCCATACATTGGTATTTGCTCCCTGTGAACCACTCAAACCTCACTTACTGGAGAATTTGAGCCTAAGAGACACTTGGACTCCTCTCCAGAGCTTCAAGAAAAGCTTGAACAAACCTGACCAAAAGTGCAAGGTTTCAGTGGCAAAAGAAAGTTTTAAGAATGGCAACAATTTTTGTGCAAAAATAGTTACTGCTCCTGTAACTGGAAACACTTTTTACCCTTAGAAATGGATTTAGGTGCATCTTTTGCTCACTTGCTGCGATGAGGAGTGGTCTTCCAACACCATGTAGTGTGCCAGGAGAATATAAATGGTATGACTATGTATCTCGGAGATAGCTGATAAAAACAAAATGTTGGCTTTTATCTCACATAAGCTAGAAATCAGGGCAAGTCTTCATGTGAAAGAAGTAAAGGGATTTGCAGGAGGGGATGTGTCATGGTAGTGTGAGTTCCTCAACCAAAGGTGGGGGTGTTAGGGTATCTATAATCTGTGCTGTTCAGAAGAATTTTCCTATGAGAAGTTTAAAGCTGACACAAGTTCCGAATGCCTGGTGATTTCTATGCCCTGTAACATTCTTTAAACTAATAAATAGTATAAGAATCTTGACTTAGAGGAACTTCAGAGAAAATTCAAAGCCTCAAGAGCTCTATTTAGATGGAGTAGCAAGATAGGAAGAAAAAGCAGTGAGAGAAAAAGGAGAGAAGAACTGCATCCTTGCAAGGAGAAGCAAGCTGCTTGGAGAAGGTGCTGTGGGAACATCTTTTGAGCCTGGAGAGAACATGAAATGTTAAGACATTAAACACCAGCTCTTAAGTAGGTGCATTTACCAAGCAGAACATGGGTCATTTGTTCCTTTGGATAATGGTAGCAAAATCAATTGTAAATATCAAGATAGGAACACTTTCCTAGTTACATCTTATTTTTTACTTAATTGTTAATAATTGTTTCTGCTTCTGGTGTCAAGATTTCTTGTCGGAGCAAGCATGCAACTTTTGCTTTGAGCTTTCCTAGTGTTAAGGGTGAACTCAGTAGAGTTTGACAAATAAACTGTGAACTTCTACAGTAGTAATGATTCCAGGTGGTGCATGGACTGTCTTAAATGACATTAATTTGAGGATGTCAGCCCCTGAGTTGTTTTCTCTGCCAAGCAGTGAATCCCTAGGAAATTCCTCTTTGCTGGTTTAATCTTTTCTTTTCTAAGAAGGAAGATAAAACAGAGGGAAAAAAAATTAGTTACTTTCTAAGTAATCACAAGAAAATTAAAGCCACTGAATTACCAAAGTAACAAGCAATAGGAGAAGATAAAGTTGACCTCAAATTGCACCAAAGGGGGTTTTAGTTGGGTATTAGGAAAAATTTCTTTGTCAAAAGGGTTGTCAAGCAATGGAACAGGCCACCCAGGAAAGTGGTTGAGTCACACTCCCTGGAGGTATTTAAGGGCCATGCAGATGTAGCATTTGGGGACATGGCTTAGTGGTGGCAAGTGTACTGCTGAGTAAATGGCTGGATTCAATGAATAGTTGTCTTTTACAACCTGAACAATTCAATGGTTCTTTAAAATAACCTTTTAGTTTAAATCCTGCCTTTTTTTTTTTTTGTAGATAAAAAGAATAGCAAGAAAGGTTTTTGCTGGCCAGCCTTCGCGTACGAAGATCCGGGGAAGGCCTCTTTTTTCTTTCAGACCTTCCAGCCTGCGCACTGGATTTTTTAGGTGAGACACAGGGCGCGCAGATCTGAGCCCACCCTTTAATCCCGAGGTTCTTCTGCCGGGCCAAAGCGATTCTGGACAGTGGCAGTGAGTTCCTCCTCAGGACGTAGGCAGATTGCCCCCTTGCAGGGCTAACGAGCTCTGCCTGCCCGGGGAGTATCCCAGCCGGGAATTGAACCCGGGCCCCGGCAATTACTGTGCCGTGTGCTTAACCACTACACCACCGGGGCTCCCAGCAAGAAAGGTACATCATCAATAAACACAGAAGAGATTTTGTAGAGAGTAATATGTGTGCACACACACACACTCACAAACGCACACACATGCCCTTTTTTCATTAAAAATACAAGTATATAGAAAAGGAGCAGACTTCAATGAACTGGCAAAGAAACTTAAACTGAGGAGCATCTGCCTGTTCCATGTTGATTGTGACTGTCACTTAAACCGTACCTAAGCAGAGTTTAAAATTGAAGAGGAGCTGTCTTTGAAAATAATAGACTTCCTTAATGGTAGCTCTTTTATGATTCACACCTGCTCATTTGAAAGTGTAAAAATACCTAGATGTTTACAGAGATTGAGAGGGATTATGTGCTCTGGGGAGTTGTCCCTCACTTTTTTCCTCATTTGCCATTTCTTTAAAGATACTTGCGGCAGGGGATGCTTATCTCCGATGAAAAGCCTGTTCCATCAGGCCAGCACCCCTGGAGGCAGCCGAAGATTACCAGGCTGTCTGAAACTTTGGAGTCAGGTTATTGTCTTATCTCTGTATTGTTGTCTGGTTTTATTCTCCTGATAGTAATGAAAGCCACACAAAAATATGAGTCATGATTTCCCGTAGCTCTGCCACCCACCTGTAACACGAGTAAGGGAGTAGGGAGTTCTCAGTTTCAGTTGCAATTTCTACACTAAAAGCAATAGTAATGATGTTTAATGAGGTAAAAGGGCCTGGAAGTAATTCTCAGAAGTACAAAAGGTAATGTGCCACAGATTTGCTCTCACTCAGGGTTTCTCTTGTGGATGCTGACCTAGGACAAGTCAAGCACTCTCAGTGTCCCTGAGAGCAGACTCAGGCAGACTGCTGGCTAGAGAAGCCTTGGTCATTTGCCATGGCGTTATTTCCTAGTTTTTAGTGAAATTTAGATACTCTAATTGTTATATGAAACATATTTTTATTTAATGCTGTAATATATTTAAAATTATTATAGTTACTGTTCAGGCAACAATGGTCAAGCAACATTCATCCTCCCAAAAAGGAGAATTTAATGCAATACATATATGTAGATGGCAGAGCAACTTTCTAGAAGTTATGAAGACATACAACATAATATTTGGCTGTGCCTTTGAAGAAATGTTTTTCTTTTTTGTTCCTCCTTTCACTTTCAGTCTGATTTTACCAAAACTCCAATTTCCTAATCAAGTTTTTTAATGCCTCTCAGCACTTTGGAAACTGCTTTTACCTATCTATGTTCCACACCTAGGTAAGTGCACATTATCACAGACAGCTGAGGGTGATTGCATAAACAAATTGCCACATTTTTAACATTCATACAAGCTTACAATCAGAATAGTCAGAAGCATACTTTGCATGTGCAGTTCAGCATTTTCATACTTCCATTTTATTTCCAAGCCAAATTGCCTTTAAAAAAGCAAAGCACATATTTATCACCAAGAATTAACTACATACTGAACTTGCAGATTCAACACAAAGCTGCTTTTGATTTGCCACAGCATTAAAAATAGCATCTGAAAAATTACATATGAAAACCGATTTTCCATACATGAATAATTTAAATAGACAAATAAAATTTTATAAAACTATTTTCTTTCCACCTCAAGTTGTATTTTGAGAAGACATATGAAATGTGAAGTTTTTTTAGCATATTAACACGAGTGTGGAATAGGAGCAATAGAAATGATAATTTTAAGAATAGACACTACATACATAGTGAAAACAAACTACACTTTCTCTATAACGGTTCTATTTCAAATGCCATTTTTCTGACCCTAAAAGAATTACTCCTGACATTGGTAAGTAATAGTACAGTCTACTCTTATCCGAACACTTCCTCACTGTTTTAAGAGACTGAGTTATTCTTAGTGTCATGCTAATTTCTAGTCTTCCACAAGACTTAGCATTTCACAAATCTGAAAATATCTTGCCTTGAATGCCTGTGAAGTGGGAGCGAGGCAAGTCATGCTCAGAGGTGGTGCAAGGGGAGAAAGGGAGAAGTGGAAAACAGCACTGCTTTACCAGTAGTCTGGTAGTCCTGTAAGGTCCATCATGTTAATGGGTAGATGGGAAGGGAAAACATTCAGTAGGGAACAAGAACATGCAGAATGAAAAGTGGACACAATGATGAAACCTGCTTGAGAATAACTGACTAAACTGAGCAGGGAGTCTTGTAAAGCTTGCCTCAGAAATTACTTTGTTGTGACCAGAAAATAGCTCTTCTGCCTTTAAATGCTGGGGAAAACCACCATAATTTTATGTAAACAACTTCTCCGTTTGTTTGGTAATGACTAAGTTCAGCACATGTGGCATCATGAATAAGTCAGACAAAAGTAAGACTGAACTGGTAGAATGAAAACATGAGGATAATCACCAGTATGGGAATATACCAGGGAGTTTATGACTTGGTTTATCGGGTTCGTAATTTAATTTTTGTAACATTTTCTTAAGAGACAGCTTTCACTCATGGATTCATGAGACACAACGACATCATGTGATATGAGTTAATTTACCAGCTCTGCCAAGTAGGATACTGAGTTTTGTCACATAATGGCTCCCCATGTAATGGCCTCACCCATTAACGTAAGGCAAGAAAAAGACTACAAGCAGCTTTAGAGTGGACATGCGTAATGATCCATCATGCTTAAGAAAGACAAAATCATCAAAGAAAATTGTAGCTGTTACAATGAGCAATGCAGCTGTTGGAATCGGAGCATGGTTCTTTTCTACACGATGTAAACAATGTCAACATTATTGCATGTGTTCTTAAAATGTTACCTTACATAATTCTGCACTGCTGTTTGTGTTTTTTCACGGAACTGGCCACACAGAAGTTGCTTACAGTAACCAAGGAGCAGATGGTGGAGTCTAAGGCTCATCACTCATCTCCAGCTAAGGACCAGCTTAAAGTGTGGCTTAAGGACTGCAAAAAACTCAGTGCAATTCCTAGCTTCATGGAAGTGCAATTCAGACACAACAGCATACACAGCATTCCACTTTTTAGTTTGATTCAGCTGTGTCTGAGAATCACTACCAACTATCAGACAGCATATTTTCTGTTCAAATAACTGGAGACACAGGGTCTTGAAGATGTATTGTAAAAATGTATTAAAGACCATTATTTATTTTACAGGATTATTTTTAAATCTCCTAAAGAATTACTAAGAATAATACAAAGTGCAGCAACTAAACACAATTCAATGTGTAAGCATGAATTGAAACAGAAGTTCTCTTTTTATTTGAAGAATACACCGTGTCTTCTCAAAAGTCACAGCTCTTAATAAATATAGACATTACTTTTATTTTTAAATCTATAAATAGATGCTAGTGTAATTCATCAATTACGCAAGACCTATAAGGAATTTAGGAGCTGTCCCTTGCCCAGAGATGTGAAATGCCTGCTTTATTTGTTCCAAATGAAAGCTTAAACTCTACAAAGTCAAAGATAACCTTTTAGTGTGTGGCTAAATGTGATTACAGGGCCAAAAAGTTGTTTCAAATTCTGCAAAAGGACTTGAGGAACTGAACTCTATCAGTCTCTCTGGGATGCTGTAAGGCTCATCTAATAAAGAATGAATGGGAAGTATCTCCTGTGACATGGTTCTTTTACAAGTTTAGCTGAATATAACAATACTGCAGTTCCTACAAGTGCAATATATACATTTCTGATGCCATATACCTAATTTTGAAGAATAGCATAATACTGTATCTGCAAGGTACATGTTAAATAAGTTGAGAATGACAAATGATGAAAAGCAGCCATCAGACATCAATAACAATGTTTTGGGGATCCTGGAAGTATGGAGGATCCAACGTACCCCTTTGGACCCAGATATAGCAATTAACAGCTACAGAGAAACAGACTAGTAATTAGGGGGGATAAGACAGTAATGCAGAGTGATCTGCATAAGCTGGAAAATTGAGCCAATCTGAATTAAATGTATTTTTGTAGAACAAAAAGTAGGCTGTCTCTTCCAAAGAATAGACTGTATTCTGGGAAATACCAGTTCTGGAAAAACCCTAGATGTTATGTCACAGTCAAGAACCAGTTTAATGCAAGGTTCCCTTGTGATAATATGGCAAAAAGGGTGAATGCAGTCTTTGAGTACCCATGAAAGAGAATAGCAAGCAGCACTATGGAGAAGCATACTTCAATGTTATATACAGTGATAAATTATGCCCAGTGCTAAGCAGACACATTTTCAAAAAAAAAAAATCTGTTGACAAACTAATTGCCAGTTTTCCAGCCTGCGAAACACCTTTACAAGGGAAGCTGTCTTTCAGACAAACAGGAATTGACTTCCTGCACTTTATGCATACCTGAAGATGGAAAAAAAAAAAAAAACCAGCAAACAAACCACCCAAAGAAAACCACCAAAACACCAAACCAAACCAAAGAATGCCAGGCTTTAGTGGCTAACAGCAATGATGAACTGGAAGAATTTAATATTAGGAAAGGCTAAACAAGTTAAATTTAGAATTAAGGTACAATTTCTAAAAAAGCAAATGTGATTTAACCATTTGAATAAATTGCAAAATAAAACTATGGATTTTTATTTTTAATTATCCATCTTCAAATTAAGACTCTTAAGTTTTTCTGGCGAATATTTTATGGTAAGTCGAGTTAGTTATTGGATTCAACACTGGTGAAATCTACCATCTTGCTCTATGTAGTGTCAGGCCAGGTTATCTAGCAGTTGATTAATGACTTGATTTTAAGGTTACTGGTAACACTTTCAAGCAATGAATAGATTGAAAGGGAAGAGGGAAAACTGGAAATGAAACTTCAGAAAGAGTGAGTGGAAGTTACTTCTGGAGATAATACGGAGGAAAAATGGTAAAAGAGTAAACCAGTGGGCAAAATCTCGATGTTTTCTTCAAGGTATGTATAGCTCTCATATAGTGAAGCTACATGTAGCAACAGCCATATAGGTAATTGTTTATTTTGTGTCTGACTACCTAATAGCCAAGTTCCTCATTCACGCTTAGACAGCTTTCTTATGAAGATCAATGAGCCAGCTTCAAGCTGAGGGAACCACACAAACCTAACTGCCTGCTACAGTCCAGAGCTGGAACGTGACATGACTTTTCTTTTACAGTGAGCTTGCCACCTCCAGTTTAATTCACTTAGATGTTACTGTCATAGCTGTTGTTCAGGTACTAACAAGTTTAATTCAAGGGTGATTTCTTATCCATCAGGAATGGGTCAGCACCTAACTAAAAGCAGTTACACGCTGTCTGGGGTTTGGCTTTCCCTACTATTAATGCTATAATTGCTAGCACAATGCCTTCTGTGCATTCTCTGTAGCTTATTTTTCCAGAATCAGATGCTTATTCAGAGTATAAAAAATAACTGTAATTTCCATACTCTTCCTTGAAATTATAATGATGCAGCAATTTCTTTCTTAGTCTTCCTTTCACTACATTATGTGAAATGCCACTGTTTCAATTTTATATTCACTTACTCCTGACCCAAGAAATTTATCCATTTCCCTGACTCTGCACATGCATTCGTCACTGCCTGCTTGTTCAGTAGGTCACTTTTCTTGTTTTCCTCCGTATCTACCTTCACTCCTAAACATCCTGTTTAGAGTACCTCAACTCCTTAAATTTCCACAGTTTAGGGAAATGGACAGGGATGAAATTTTATCTACCTTACTACCTTTCATTTTAGTATCAGCTAAGGCAACTTCTCATCTCTGTTCTTTGAATATGACCTCAGATTAAACAATGGAACACACATTCTAGATGTATTTCTAAGGTAAAATAAACACCAGTAGTTCAGTACTTTTCTTGTTCTGCATTTTAATAATACCTACATATCTGTTCTATTCCCAAGACCTAAATGTTAAGACACTATGTAAAATACCTTATTTCATCACTGCTCAAGGGAAAGCCCTGCAGTCCCCTGTTATATCTTAAATGATAAAAGCTTTATTTCCAGTCAATAAAATGCACTGTGCTAAACCCCATGTTATTTAGCATATCAAATATGACATTATGGCTAGAGTAAATAAAGGTGAGGTTTTAAAAAACTTCTTCACTGGTCACAGACAAGAGAATTTAAAATTGGCCCCCAAGCCCTTATGCTGAAAACCCATCACACTTATTTCAGAACATTCAACCAGCATGTAAAATGGTCTGTAATGAATTTGGATGCTCTTCAGCTCTCCTGCAGGTTAAGCTTCAATAAAGGGAGTAATTAGATGCATTTAACATCTGCTACAAAGCCACCAACATGATTTTTGAAGCTTTGTACCAAGATTCATAATTGTATTCTCAATCTGTTTCCAAGTTAATTAAACTGAGATGGAAAAGAAAAATGCTGTTTACAAGTAAAAAGTGTTTTGTAACTGCTTTCAGTAAAAATACCGTTCCTTTCGCCCTTCTTTTGAATGAGTGTAACAGTGCCCCTGCTGAAAGGCTTATTGTTGCTAGTGTGATGGATCAGTTTCTAGATGTAAATGAAAGTAGCCACAATTATCAATGTACTTCTAGACACCTGAATGATGATTCCCACATTTTCTGCCTAAAGCAGTAAAGCCAGACACATATGGCAGAAAGGTGTTCATGTTCCATATACACCCAGCTGCCTTAGTTTCAGCAAACTACCATAAGATCAGGACCAAGGCCATTGGCTTGCCTTTGACTGATTAATGAACATGCACTTAACCAGGCACAAACCTGCCCTCTTCCAAAGCAAAATGAATATACTACTTCAACTTCTGCACTATGAAACAACACAGACCAATCAGACATTCAAATATCTGTAGATTCAAATAAGAGCTTTAATCAATGCACAGACAGTAGAGAATATGGTGTTCTGATTTCCCCTCAAAAGATAAAAAAATACTTCTTAAGTATTTTACAAATTTATAAAATGTAAAGTTTCCTTTTACAAATAATATACAAATGTTTTTTACTACCAAATGTATAACACATTTTTATGTTACAACTGTTGCCTTCTCTTAGAATCATGTATTCCCTGTTCTCCTTAAAAAACCAGGAGAGTATAATAAATCCAAAAGTATAATGAATATATTGCTCACGATGGTAGCAAATGCTGAAGAAAATTATTCAAAAGAGCTTTTTATCCATCAGATTGCTAAACTAAATAGATTTCTCATGTGAACTATATTAACATGAATAAATGTTTTAAATGTTAAATTTCAAAGTGAGATTGAACAACACAGTAAGTCAAGTAAGTCTCTCTGAAAAAGATGATAAGAGAGAAAACAATCCTTACAGACAAAACAACCCCCACCCAAATTAAGGTATTGGTAATTGAAATTCATCCAGAAAAGGATACTCTTCAGAATATGGTTTGTATTTTACCCCAGATAGGTAATGTATAGAAGTCTTAATGGAAAAAGACTTTTCACAAGGGCATTTAGTGACAGGACAAGAGGAAATGGTTTCAAACTGAGAGTAGGTTTAGCTTAGGTATCAGGAAGAAATTATTTATTATGAGGTGAGGTACTTGAACAAGTTACCCAGAGCTGTTGTGGATGGCCCATCCCTTGAAGTGTTTAAGGCCAGGTTGGATGAGGCTCTGAGCAACCTGAGCGGCTTTGAGTGAAAGGTGTACCTGCCCATGGTGGATTGGAACTAGATGATCTTTAAGGTCCCTTCCAATCCAAGCCATTTTATGATTATATGATTTTATGTTACATCTTTTGTATTATCTGATACCGTAGTAGTGCCTAGTAGTATCACTGTCACCATCTCTATTTGCCATAATCCATCACTTGCTGAAGTAGGTTTGTGTCAGTCACGTAACAAATGATTCTTCTCCAGAGGCCAGAAGGCTTGCTGGAAAAAAAAACCCACCATGCAGTTTAGTAACTCTTGTAGGGGAATTAGGGGAACATTTGAGGAGCACGTTGATTTTGTGGACAGCTGAAATTACTACTGAAAAAATGAAACTTTGAGGAATAGAATGGTGCAACAGAAAAAGCACCAATAAAATTTTAACTAAAAAAAACCCCAACAAACCACCAACTTGCTGAATGTTTTGAATCTCACTGCAGGACACTCTTCCTCAACTGGGTCAACCTGCTGGAATGTCTGAAGTCCTGCAAGGAAGGAGATACCCAGAATGCACAGGAGAAACCAAGACCCTTGTCTTGCAGCCACACATACAGTAGCAACTGACCTGGTTCATTTTGTGACACTGACTTAAACAGGGACTCTGTTCTCCTTGGCCCACTTTTTCATGATGCGAACAATGTATTCTACTTGAGAATTACCAGTGCTCTTCAGGAGGCGCAGTACTTCCCGCAGAGTGTCTCTACAAAGGTGGAAAGCAAAGATTTAAGTGAGGGTTAGACCGAACTGATACAATCAACTGCTCACATCAAACTATTTCACAAAACATGGTCCTCTGAGACAGAGAGGTCCATTCAT
Source organism: Vireo altiloquus (assembly GCA_013396875.1). NCBI lineage: Eukaryota > Metazoa > Chordata > Aves > Passeriformes > Vireonidae > Vireo > Vireo altiloquus. The sequence continues at coordinate 195,888 of VZRF01009287.1, read as the reverse complement.
CTGCAGTGCTGGGATAGGTTAAAATGCACACTAGTTCCATCTCAGAGACAAAAAAAGCAACCAACAAAAAAGACTTGTGTACAACTGTAAAGAAATTATAAGTTAAAAAAAAAAAGCAAAATGTAATTAGTTTAGTGTGTGCATATGTGTGTATTTACATATATAACCTCTTTCAAAATAGTTCCCCGGAACAACTCGAACTTTAAAAAAAATCTTTAATGTTATTTGCTGGTCTTTAGTATGGCAACACTTAGCTTAATGCTGCCAAAGCACTTTACACATAACACAATACACAGATACAATGCACATAAACACAAATAACATGGAAATCAACATTCCTAATAGGATAAATCTATTATTATAAAACCTATATAAATCCTGCTGGAGTTTGCCAGCTAGTTTTCAGTAAGAACTTAATTGTATATTTTTCAAAACAGGCAAGCTGTGTGTATTTTACTGCATCTGCTGCAATGACTGCTGAAAGGACACTTGATAGGTATAGTAGTTAATGAGATTATTCCAGCAGAGAAGTGAATAAAAGGAAGGTGTAGAAGCCAAGATACACACTTTCCAGTCATGTAGGAAACAGCAACTTTGGTCAGAGGACAATGGCCATCTGGCATCACAGCAGAGTATTCACAAGGGAGCAGTTCTTAAATACAGCTTCACTACTCTCTCTCATTCCCCCATCCAGTGAAATGAGCTGAAAACAAAATCATCAGTAACACAGATGATTTCCTTTAAGCTTTCATCAAATAAATATATTTGTCTGACATGGTCAGTGTCTTCAGAAGGAAAATTTAAATGAAAACACAGTCTCATCTACTCATTGTTTAGAGAACTCGTGTCCTTCCTACAGTGTTGAGTAAATGTTTCCTTAGTTTTGTTCTACACACCTTAAAATGTCATGTGATAGTTTTCCCATTCTTATACCATCCACGTGAAATGAGGTTGTTTTCACCCAGTTCATGAACATACTACTACATTTATAACCTAGCTTTTTCTAGTATGATGACTAATGTATTTTGGTATCTTACAGCCCATAGCACTTGCTGGTAAGTTATTCTCCACCATATATTCTATAACTGTTGGTGTGGAAGATACACTTCAAGTTGAAGACTGCATATGGAGCCTCTGGACAGAGTGTCTATTCTCTGAAAGGTCAATAAAAAATAGGAAGACGATATGTAGTCCTAAAGCTGAGATGATGATTCTGGCTTACAGCTAGCTGAAAATAGGAAAAGAGCAAAATAAATTCAGATACAAAACAGAATACTCACTTTGCTTCTCGGCCAGCTAGGATCATTTGAAATACACCCACACAAGCACCTCTCTTGCCTTCCCAATATTCAGGATTATTGTCCAGTCTCTCCAGAACATCAAACGCTTTGGCTGAATAGTAAAACTGACGCATCTGCACAGAAAGTGAAACATTATTCCTGACCACCTTTCAGAAGGGGATTAAAAACACGGAGCTCAGTTTTCTGAAATCATCAGTAAATTGTAGAAGCAATGTGCATTTTCCTGCTTTTATGCAGGTAGCAAGTGACACAGAACAGGGACATTTCATTGGGGAAATGGGGAAACAGGTGGTACTATAGCATCTTTTCTTGAGGTGTCCTTATCTACTGTCATACCAACTACACCAAAGCCCTCGACAGAGTATCAACCTCAAACTAGTCCAGACATTTGAAAATGAAAGCGCATTTCCTCATGAAGAAATGGTCCCATATTTGTTTATCTTCTGGGTTTAACTTACGTTTTTTTCTTCACTGTTACAGTACAGTACAAAAGAAGATTCAGTGACTCTATAATCCAAAAATTTTCCTTAGCATAGGAAAATCCAGTGTGTACCCTATCTTTTCTGCCTTAGGTTCTCTACTTGTAGCTGGGAACCAGAAGCAAGTTGCTTGGCAACAGTCAATGCAAAAGGAGTGACCAGATTATCTGTGGCTTTTGTAGTCAGTATATCTCATGTGGGCTGTATGAGTGTTCTCCACTTGAGCAAGCCTGAATAGCAGTGTTGTTTGTGAATAGTGTCTTCCCATGAGAGAGCACAGAAAGTAGAATTGAGCACAACCTCCCATCCTTTGGTACCTGGAAGCCTGCAGAGAAAAAAGTGCAGGCTGTGGGAGATACATTTGGAAACTTTAGTCAGAGAAACACTGGTACTACAGGATGAGTAATAATTATATTTTCTTCACATAAATGTTGATTTTAGCCACTGGTGACTAGCAAACACTTAAATGGATAAGAATAAAGATAATGAGTATGAACAGTATCAGACATGTCAGCTTAAAATAAAAATCCGAAAACTGATCTATCCAAATTAGTATTGATCTGATCTAGTTCCATTAAGCAGGTACAGGTTTAATATTCTTCTATCTGACATCAAAGTAGGAAATGCTTCACCCCAAGTCAGGTGCTGTTCCTCATATGGACAAGATGGGCTATTGCATAAAAACCATCAAGAAATTAGGATGAAATCCTGCATGCCAGCTTCCTCACTGAACAACTTCTATCAGCACAGCAATGAGACATCCAGCTTCATCGAGTTGCAGGACACTGTTGACCTTGTTCCATCCATGCTCTTTCTGTTTTCTGTTGAGCAAATGCAACTGCCTTCTTAAGTTACATCTCTGGTGCTGTCTGTGGACCTCACCACAGACATATAATGTAATGTATAATTGAAAAATGCCACATAAAATCAAACAACATGGACCTTGCCATTTAGTGCAAGAGGTACGAACAGCTGCTAGTGTAGAAAGACAAATTATAATACTAAAGTAACAATTTTGGAGCAGTCATTTATGGCCAGATGTAGACACATAATTAGGCTAACAAATTTAGTTCTATAAACGCAGTTTTTAAGAGCTCTAGATAAATCCCAAATGTGGAGCTGCTTCTCCTCTTCCGGACAAGAAGGTTTTGAGAAGAATTTAGACAAAGCAGACAAATTGATTTAAGTGTGACTTTAAATCTAGAGAGAGATTTTACATGAAGTGTGATTGACAACTTGCTTTCACAAATTGCATCTATGGGAAACAAGAGGCACAGCCACTGGCTGGAGCAACTAGACTTTTAGGGTGAGATGGTAACTGAGTACTTGAAATATGTGCAAGAGATAGTTCTTTCAGTTTTGGAGTAATGCTTTCAAGATCACAAGGAGTATCTCCCATTGCCATTACAAGCTTTAAGGAAAACATAATACTGTCCCAACAACAAAAAAAAAGCAGCATGAGGCATCTTGCTGAATCTACACTAGATTTTTCCCTTAAATGTTTTTTGTCATTTCTACCCGTAATGAATCCCTAGCAGGAGAAGCAACTGTTATGATTATTGACAGCTCAAGCATGCGGTAATTTACCAACATTTTAATCAATGGGTTCTCTACCAAGAAGGCCTGTAGCTTAAAATACTGACTAATCCTTGCCAACTCATTCACATTATTAGACATCCTGCTGTTATAAAAGAAGTTCAATAGTGATGACAATGATAAAAAGTATCAAAAAAATGAGTGTTGGTACAATCACTGAATTAAAATGTCATACACCAAGCTCTGAAGAGAAAACTCACTTTGTAACAATCATTTGCAATGAGCTGCAATAGGTTAAAGGAGTCCCCTGAGGTCTCCATCTTCAGATAGAGCTTCCAGGCCAGCTGTGGTTTCTTATTCATAATATCTGCAATAACAAGAAAAAGCTGGAATTTGAAAAGAATATTGCCATGCACAATATTCAGGTGGAACAGATATTCCTCTGTTTCTTTGTTTAATGTAAATGCATGCCTCAGTGATGAGCATGAGGCTGGGAGGAGAAACTTGTCCTTATCTTCTGCCTTACTAGTGATAACAGCCAATTCAGCAGAGAATACCAATGTCAAAAGGAATAATTATGGTGTTTAGATCTTAATTTATATTTCACAGATAAGCAATAAGAACAATTCTCAAGATTTCAGATGTGATTAAGGAACAGAATGGAAAGCATCAGAGAAGTTTTTTGTGCAGGAAAATGAACTACAGCAACCTATTTAGATGGTAAAGGATCGTGTACTCTTACACACAAAAAAAATTTAATTGGCAACAAACGGAGATCTTTAATACTTGGTGCCCACATCAGTCTAAACATTCAATTCTCATGATTCATAACAAATCAAAAGGAGAGGGCAGAGGCTGAAGCCCCTCCAACCATAACAAAACTCGTCATTACGTATTTACGAAAAAAAGGTTTCTAAATTTGTGAGATCCTGTGCTGGTTTTAAATTTGTGTTTATGACTAGAATTTTTCATTGGTCTTCAACCATCTGGTTAACTTTAAACATCACTGCTATACATAGTTAGAAAGAAATGAATCTGAGTCTTCCATCTCGATGAGTAGAAATTCTACTAGGGTTTTTAAACACAAAAGTTCTATTTCCTGGCAATAAGAAGTCATTCTCTTGAATCTGAGCTATCTGAGCTCATAATTCCAGGCTCACTCAAACAGTGGGAGAAAAGAAAATTAAGTTTTCCTTTCTTTTCCAGGTCTCAACAGCTGCTCAGAGAGTACCTGGCTATTCACACATGGATCACTCTTGTGCTTTTTCAAAAGAGGGACTGTTTAGCCTGTTATATCTGTGCCCACTGCGTCTATACTTACATTGCAGGTAGAATGGGTGGTAATCAACAATACACATGTAACACCAAATCACAGAATTTATAGACACTTCTCATTTAGGAGGCAGCAAGACATCAAATCAGATTTATCTCTCATCAGCTCCAGATACCATATACATTGGTAATCAGCCAGTTCTCAATTTCCAACACCAATCTATCTACCTATAGCAATGCAGTTCTGTGCTAATTCAATGGTTTTTTACGTTCTCTTCAAGAAGAATTTGGTATAAATAGTACCATAATACTAAACAAAATATTACATTCTGTCATGCAAAAAAAGATGCATCTCTGTTACTTTTTGCTCCTTGGAAATATTTCAGCATTGAACTGTTTATGACTCAATCCCTAATTGTACTCTGATATTAATGTATTATAATGTGATCTGTTAGTTATTTATGTACTTGACAGAAAAAGATAACTATATTCATCATTCCCATAAAAAAGTCAAATAAAACACTCAAACACAATCAGGTACTGCAGCTTAATTAAAAAGGAAATAAACTGGCACATCCTAAAACAGAGTCATAGATAGGCATCCCTATGTGTGATCTGCCTGTCTGGAAAGATCACGTTAGGAGATGTTTACTACATCTGCAGTATGGCATAACATCCCAAAGCATACATATTTACATTCCAGCTATAACTGCTGAAAACGGTTTGATAGGAAAACATTTTTGCATTGAGGCACTGTAAGGAAAATGAATTAGCCTACAGAGTCTCAGACTTGAGTTCTTAGAAAAGCCCACTTCTATACTATTTTGTATGTGGCACTGCAGCTGTCTCTGTACTGAGGTGTACTCTGCAGTGTTTTAAAAACTGGTTCAGAAAAAGTAAATAAGATTTGCTATAGAATATTAAACACAGTAAAGGTTTCCTGGATTCAAGGAAATTCAAGGAAAGAACTCTTCTGAGAGTTTTTGGAAGAAAAACACATGCTGGCGATTATAAAGGATATCCCTCAGGCACAGGAGTTTGGACAACATGTAGAGTAACATGGTAGGAAGAAAAATACCGTGTATGCTTGCCTTATTCTTCTCTTCCCTAGACATCTGACATTGGCTAACCTTGGAGGCAGACAGACCCTTGAGCCTGACCCAGTATGAATGCTACTATTTTGTGTTTTACTCTGAACATTTTAGAGTTGTAACTCAGTCTTTTAAGACAGAAAGTCTTCACTCAAGCAATCGAGTAGACAATTGAGAAGAAAAAGGGTCACTGGTCAGGACAAAGAGGCATTGACAGTACTACAACAGAATTGCACTGAAGCAGCAATTGCTTATAAAAGCCAGACGTATGAAAGGTGCAATAACCACCCAGACTATAACTAGTGCAATCAGCTTTTCACTTTTGTAGTCCTGAATCCACCTACAACATTAAATTCAATTAGGAAAGTGGATTGCCAAGACTGACGCAATAGAGGAGGATCTGTATTCTGCAATGTTGAGAGTAAAGTGACTCACAGCAGCGAGCCAGCCAGCTAAGGTAAACAAAATCACTTTTTATCTTCTCGCTCTGGATCAAAAGGAACACCTGCAGGAAGAAGGAAAAGATTATACATGCATTTACTTTCAAACAAACAGAAAGCAAATCTTCCTCATTTCAACACACAGATAAGGTTTAAGTCACACAAGCAACTGTTCATGAGAAGAGTTTGGGTATGCAAGTGCAGTGTAGGGGCATCCCTCTGTGTGGAGTAGGTGGAGGATTCACACAGTGCCCTGTTTGTCAAGGGACTTGAGCAGCTTCAGAACACCAAGCTGTGCAGAGGGTGCAGCCTGCCCTGAACAAGCGCCAGTGGGCGGCCATGCAACACAAACAGCACAAAGGAGCACTGGGCCTGTGGGAAAAGCTATTTGGAATGTGTTTGTTTAGGAAGCAATGCAAGCAATTACATTAGCATCTTCTTGAAATACCCGAAGTTTCACACATAGATGAGACTTTCCTCCCATACATGTCAGAGATCATTCCAGGTCTGCAATAAGCCATTTCTAACCATTTCAGTTTCAGTGAGGTTCTGAGGCAAAACATTAATCTTTTGTACCTTACTGTACAAATACAGATTTGTTACATTCTACATAAAAAGGGATGTGTGGGGGAAGTTAGAAATTTTAATTGGTACTCTGGCTTTGCTCAAAGGAAAAAAAGCTACTAATGCCTCTCAAGTATATTTGTAACTACACTGGATGCTACTGGCAAAAATCTAAATACCTTTATAGGAATAGACGTATGTACTGGAACAGTGAGTTACACGAATTACTGACATTTGTTTTGCTTAAACATTGCTGATCCCCTAATTTAGGGGGGGAGAAGAAGGAATAATAGAGAAGAAACAAAAAGAAAGCAGTGTTATCACTGTAAGTAGCACTTTATCCTACATTTTATTTTATTATGTCCAGGGAGGTATGCTTTAAAATAACTTAGTAGGTGTTATATGTAGATGTTTTACAAGTTTATGAGACACTGGGGAAGGCTGATCTTTATATGGAATTGTCATCACAACCCAAGATCAGACATGAGGCCAGATTAATCAATGTAATGACATAATTCTGGTATTTAAATGCATCACCTATATAACACAAGTTTCTACAGAACAGCTTCTAAAAATGTAAGAGAAAAAATGTAGATTAATAGCAGTTTACACCTTTATATTTCTTTGTTGCTTAGTTGCTGATATGGAGTTTCAGGAATCAGCATAGCCTGCTAGCATAGTTTTGAAAGATATTTATGAGGCTATGGGAATTGAAAGCTTGATGAATTGAAATATATGTCCATTTTCCTTACAGTCATCTCTTAAAAAGAGATGCAATTTTGGGTCACAGAAATTAAGGGGTGAGGGTGCCAGATGGGAGGGTTGGGATGGGGGGAGAGACAAGTTGTAAAACCAGAGGAGCTCTGTTATTGACAAACCTGGATAGTTAAAAAGTTGGAAAGACTGGAAAAACAAAACAAAACATAAACCCCAAACCAACCAAACCTATATATGATTCACTTTAGACTATGTGGTGTGGGATTTTCTTTGTGGCTTGTCTTTTTTTCTGGTCTTGTGGAAAATGTTGCTTCCACCTTCATAATAGCTATTTGCTTTTGCATATTTTAGTTGTAATTAAGTTTCTGCTGCACACAGACATAAAAAAGAACTGGGTGTAGAAGTTAATCTCTTCCAGCTGCATCTGAATGCTGCTGAATAAGATAGTGAGCACTTCCTCTTTTCCTCCCACATATCCCAGAGGGTTTTTTTTAAAAAACACAAATTTCTAGGGACACCTAGAAGCTCTTAACTATTCAGTGTCTTTTACTTAGCATGCCCTACTCAGTCTGAACAAAAAGAGTGCCTGGGATCCCAGACAAAGCGTAGAAAATCTGATTAAGAGGCCATTCTTTGATCAATTAGAGGTAGCTGCAAGCGCTCTTGTGATGCACCACAAGCAGCATGACTCCCTGTATACCTCACATTACAAGATTAGCAAGATAATCTTTTTTGAATAGTGCTCACTGGGAGTTTCAGTTCCTCTAAGAAGGGGAAGAAGATGTTCCACAGAACCTGCTTATTTTCAACCAACATGAAGGTCTGGGTGAGGAAAAGGAAGGAAAGAGGGGAATATGGGGGAAACGTTTCCATTGCTGTTTTTCAAAGAAAATAAATACATACCTCTTCAGCTTCACTAAAATTGCCCATTGCAGCTTTGGCTTGGGCATAGTTGAAGTTAAAAGTGTCATTGTTGTAGAAGTAACTCTGAAAAATACAGACAACCCCCAAATAAATACAACAAAAAACCTCCTCCCATGATATAACAACATTAAAAATACCACCCCCTCCCAACCCCAGTCTGAGTCAGACCATATAAAGACAATGGGAAGGAAAAAGAAAATCCCACATTAGGAACATACGGTATTTATAAACAGTGGGCAGAAAAATTATGGACTAGCTTTTCCATCCTACATTCGTGACTACAAACACTGCTGAAACATTCCACAATATTAACTGTGAGAGATCTGGAAAATGTCCCAAGCTCAAAATTGCAGTGGCAGCTTTTGTGGGGTATAATTTTCACTTGGGGCATGTGAAGACGTGCTGTGCTGCCATGGTCTCTTTCACTTCCCAAGCACTTAGTTCACCACTAGGGTGGGTAAATAGGCAGTTGACTTCCTTGAACCTTTAAGGGGTGAAGAGTTTGTTTTTCCAGGACTTGTCAAGGTTTATCAAGAGATCCCGTGCATCTGGTTATGTGATGACAAAATGGATCTCGGGATGAAGGTAGAGCCACAGTACTGGGCTGTAGCAGGCAGCACACCAGGTAATAGGACTTCTTTAAGCAAGCCTTGCTTACAGGTACCCTTCTCTCTAGTTGAAGTGCAACACTTAGGTTTTTCTCTCCCATAACACTATAGACATGACACATCTGGTTTAGGACACATCAGATTGAACTAGCTGTATCTTTTCTGAAAAGCTACATGGGTCAAAGCAGGAAATGTAAGTCTAGGTACAGGTTAGGCTGATATTTGGGGTTGACCTGATCACAGTCAGACTGAAGTATAACTCAGATGACCAAAAGTCAGCTGTGCTCTACATTCAGCACTGCCCCACACTGCCGGACCAGTAGAGCTGGTAGATGTAAGGTAGAACACAATACCAGATGCAAGCAGAAATGGGATTGAGGATCCCTGCCCAGCAGCGGTGCAGTGCTTATGAAAGAGCACGGGAAAAAAGGAGGGTGGTTTATCCAATATAGTTACTGCAAGAAATCCTCTCTGGGTGCATAACAGCAAGGTGTAGGGAAGAAATGTTTTTCATTATACAGCATTTATAAAGGAAACAGAACTTGTGTAGGAAGATCAAACTTTGGGGTTTTCCCCTCTTTCAAGTGAGGAGGAGGTAAAAAGCAGAGTTGGGACTGTACAAAAGATACAGGAAGCAAGGGACAAATCCTTCTCCCAGTAGTATCTTCTTTAATGATGTAGGGACACTGAGGAACCTCTTCCTTTCACTGTCATAGGCAGTCTACAAAGAGTACTGATTTAGTCCACCCACATAAATCAAGCTAGTGACTTGAAAGGAAAGGTGAGGGATTGCCACTTTGCCAAATGTCCAGGTTTCACCCCAACAGTCTATGTTAGGGTGCACAAGCCAGCAAATACAGCAAGCTGCGTGACAGCATGAGGATGAACCAATTGGGGTGAACTTTCAGCTCAGTTTTTGAAAACATTTCAGTACCCTTAGGGTGAACTAACGGGTTTCACCATATGAGGATTACGACACTTTTACTGCATTCTTTCTCAATAGTAATTTCATGTGAATCAGCACAAGTCCCAGGTTAAGCAAAGCTGGTGAGCCAGATGCTACTTTTACTGCATGAATGCTTTCTTCTGTTCAAGTAGTCCCCATTGTATTTTTTAATTAAAATGGAGAAGAACCTCTGTCAGCAACCAAACTCAAAAAATGTGTCATTCTGTTCTGGCCATATAAGTGTTAGAGACCAGACCTATGGCAAAATCAAAACCAGGAGAAATGAACAAGTGCTGCTGATAGTACAACACATTCACAGAAGCTAGACAGTTTCTCTTCTTTTTTTTTTTTTTTTTAAACCACATTATATGTACTGGACTTTACTCTTTTGTGGTCTATTTTAGAGGTCCTCAATCTTTTCATAAAACCAACTGTCCTCTGAGTGATGTCCATTTCAATGAGATGCTCAGATACGCAGCTTAAAATTGAAGAATTCCCATCGTGGCCACAACTCAGTTGAGCCTGAATCAGGTTGGTTTTTTTTACTCAGTTGATCCCTGACAGTGTTATAATGCCACCCTTGGGGCAGCTGGCAATACATTTATCATAAGGTGTCCTCTGAGACATTCTTATGCCTAAAGCAGTTTTAACTGATCATGGATGAAGGTGGTGTTTCTTGAGAGAACATCAAGCACATACTCTTCACAGAGGACAGCTCCATTTTAAGAGCTGCAGAGATTCTACTCAAGTTTACTCCTGTGAATGAAACACAGAGATAAAGCTATGTAAACCTTGCCTGTAACATGGTACAGAAAGAACTATTTGCATCCTGCTGACCTTAAGAAAAGGGAAATGACTTAAGGAAATGTGAGCATGGCTAGTCTCAGCTGAAAAATTATGAGAATGATCAATTACCTCCAAAGGACAAGCAAGAAGACTTGTAGTAGGCAGTAAACTTTTGTCCCATATACCTTGGAGGTGGTTTGTAATCACTTTTAACTTTGACCTTTTCAGGTCAGAGCTAGTTGTTTAAGAACATTTCAAGGAAATGGAAAGAGCTGAGCATATCTATGGAGTGATTCACTGCACTATAAATGTAAGAAATAGGCAGGATGAACTCTCTGGAAATTACCATCTATACCCATTGGCAATAAACTGAGACCAGATGACCAGTTCTAACCAGAAATCTGACTTGTAGATGGCTCAAGTTAGGCAAAGCAATTCTTACTGTTAATTTCCTTTCAATTACACACATATTCCACTACACTGGAGCCACTCCAGTGGCTAAAGCCACTGGGATTTCCTCAAAGGTCTCCTTCCAGACAAAGTTTAAAAACACGACACCTTCACCATTTTTCACTCATCAGCTGCATTCCAGCACCATTACAACCACACGTTTTTCTTTAGATCTCATCTTCCTTACAACATTGTAATTATACTCATCTTGTATATCTCCCAATTCTTCTAATAATTTCTTTTAAGATTCTCATTCCTCTTCCTACCAAATACAGACTTGTTTCAACTCTAGTTTCAAACTCCCGGAACAAGACTGCAATAATTTAACCCATAATCACCCTTCACCTTCCCTGTTTCCTCATATCTGACTTTAACTGTGTATCTATAAGTTATACCCATTCTATCCATTGAATACTGGTGATCTGATAATGTTGCATGATGTTGACTTCAAGCTTCTCTTATTTTGAAAAAAGCAACATTGTCTGCAGGGTACTCAGATAACTTCTGCAAAAATAACATTCCTAACTTACTGCTTTGGTAATACTGCCCTATTTTAGCCCTGCAGTGACTGCTTTCCCTGTAACATATAAATGTTACTCCTTTCAGAGTTCTTCACATCCTATCTTCCTTACACACTCTCGTTCACTAAAATGTTGTCCCCAATTATTAACCAGTGACAATAATCACCATCGCTCACTTGATAAGTCGTAAAAAGCCATGTTCTTTTCCTCCATGCTGCCCACCCCATAAATATACACCTTTTTTCATTGTCTTCCTTTAATTATCTTCTTTATCTTCTGTGATGCCACCAGAAAGCCTCGTAATGGTTAGACTGCAAGTGTGATGAGTCCATCATGCCCATCATGCTGCATGGGACCATTTTCTAATTGCTTCTTCACATTTTAATCCATTTACTGTACTGACCACTTATGTCCCACTATCACTCCTGTGTTTTATTTTTACTGTTTTGTTTCTGTATCTTTTTATGCTTCTATTGTGTCTCACATAGTACAGTCTAAAATTAGTGATTCTGTACATTACAGTACTACCAATACTAAATAATACTAACCTTGATTGAGTTGAGGTAAATTAGGACATTAGGAAATTGTCTTAGAAGAAAGAAGCAGGAGGACATGCACTGTCTCCCTGGAATGGTATCTAAAATTCAAAAGAGAAATGCAAATTTGTAGTATTTAAAAACACATGGTAATGGAAATTACTGCCAAGCTTGCTGGCACCTATGAAAGCAGCTAGTTTCTAAAAGTAGTGTAAGTTGACTTTTCAGGCAAAGGACCACACTGGACACTAGAAAAAAACACTAGTTCATCTTGTCCACTCTCTCTACAGCATCCAGTAACTCTTGCAAGACTGTATTCAACAGCAAACAGAGACAAACAACAAGTTTAAGTAACAACTCTTTTCTGCGACACAATTTATGTAGTGTAATTTTACCGTTAATTACTCTTACTCTTAGGAAATGACACTTGATACAAAGCCTGAGTTTCCTATTCTAACCCCATTAGCCATATTTCTTTAAAATTATGCTTTTCAGTTATCCTGGACAAAGAAACTCTACATATTTTAATTTTACTTTGAGTAAGAGAGTAAACTTGATATACTGAAAATATTGTTATAAAAACGAATTAACACAGGAACAGGTAAAATACTCAGTGATATCAGACAATGTAGAAACTAATGTCCATGTACTTGGGATTACCACATTTCTCACCAGAGGTAAAGCCATAAACAAATTAGACATATCAGTTCAAATGAGTGTCACTAAAGTTTGCTGCTATGTCATCATAAACTTTGTTGAAACCATATTATGCTGTCACTTACTCTGCCATTGCAAGCTCTGTTACTGAAAACTATTTCAAAGCTTTTTAAAAGATTCTGAAGTAAATTTACTAGGGCTAATTTTTGTTAGACTCAGCTAGCAGACATAGATGAACCCAAGTAGCAGCTGGGAAGGTCTAAATGCAAGTGATGTCAAATCTCTACTATTTCACTACATCAAGTGATCATTAGAGAGGATGCTGCTCTGTGCAGTTTGGAAAGGTGACAAAAGGTAAGATCCTAAGGCTACCGATATCCCTGAAGTAATCTCTTCCTGAATGTTGGTTACCACCAATCCATCCACACCAGAAAATTAAAATAACTTCCCTGTATATAGAAATTTCATGTAACTAAACACCAGTATTTTGACTCCATACCACCATAGAAAATTGAGGGTTCAACCGGCAAACTGTATATTCTCCCTTAAATATGGTAGGTAGTAATTATTCCTGGAAAGCACTATATAAGATGTCAAAATACGTTTCAAAGGAAAGCAAAATATTCTCATTTTTTATCTTTTAGCATTAGGAGATAGTGAGCTTGGATGTCCTGTCATTTCCATGTAGAGACAATCAATCCTTATCTATGTCTGAACCACACCATTCAGTCCTCCAGCTTCAGAAGATTATTTGGTTATTTATGAAGTGTTCATTTGGGAGTAGAAACTGGCCTGTATATTTATCTGTCCTTTTTTACATGCAGGCATAGTTTACATGACAAATATATGCTTTTACAGGACAATAACAGAAACAGTTTTATAAAAAGGAGCCAAGAAACACCGAGTAACGAGACCATAGGTAACTCAAAAATGCCCCTTCTCTCTGTCATTTGATTTTTGAAGTTCATAAATTCACAACTGATTTTGAACAAAATTTTTAAAATGCAAAACATGCAAAGACTTAAAACTGAGGATGCATTTTTAGTAAAAATGAATTCATATTAGAAAATATTAGAAACATAATATTCCCCTAAATAATGAGAGTGTTTCTAAATTTTAGTTTTTGTTCTTTTTTCCACATTTTGGCAGAAATTTTTATTATCCCAGCACACCATCCCCCATATATTTTATTGAAAGATTTCGTTCAAAAAACCAAACAAGTAAAACATCTGTGTATCTCATACAACTCAGCAATGAACGCTACTTGTGACAGAAAAACTCGGATTTTCTAATTCACCCCATGTGACTCATGCAGAAAGAGGAAATAGTTGTCATTTGAAAAAATTACTTAGGGTGACCTAAGAGAACCTCAAAGAAAAGACTGCATGAAGTTCAGGAGAAATGTTTCATTCCTCCCACCTAACATCAAACATGCCTGAGTTGGTCCTTAAAGAGGACCACTGAAAACAAAAGGGGTGCTCTTTTTCATTATGCTTGCAGTGGTTTTGGGTAGTTTGTAAGACTTACACTAGGCACCAGAAGCATCTTATTTAATGGAAATGTTAATGTTAATTTGTTTTTACTGATATTCCTCTTGCCCCATTTCCTCCTTAGAAGAAATCTGATCTGTTTCATTTTCCACCCAGTCGAGACCCTAGTAGAAGAGAATGAGAACTAACTATCAAAATCTAGTTATATCCTCCTTCGTACTATCTGCTCCATTTCACATCATTAGGATTAAAAATTTTTATTAAGCTTAAAAAAACCCCAGTAACCAAGCTGCTGGTTGGGTGTTATTTATTGCTGCTAGAGAATGAGCGTTGACTCCTACACTCTGAGTGCTTCCTGGATTTTTTTAGTTTTTGTTTTGTCTGCCCCTGTTGAACTGCACAACATCCAACATGAGATAAAATGTGTACATTTAATGGAAATGACTTGCATATTAACTTGGTTTTCTCCATGTTCCTTGAATATCCAAGGCAGAGATCTAATTAAAAAAAAAGCAAAGGGCTTAACTGATGATTCCAAATGACTTTACAAATAAATGACACTGTATTCTTCCGAAACTCCTGTTGTTGCTTTTTCTTAATGCAGTGATGGGATTTCTACAGTGAACAAAAGCAAGTCAGAAAAAATATTCCACGTCTTCATTTTAATCCATTATTTTTGATAACCCACATTAAAATACGAAGCCTTGTAGATTGTTGTGGTTTAACCTCAGCAACTAAGTACCACTCAGTTGCTTGTTCAGTCCACCCTCCTCCCCCTGAAAAAAAAGTAAAACTTGTGGGTTGAGATAAGAACAGTTTGATAATTGAAATAAAATATTATTAGTAATAATAGTAATGAAAAGGGGAGAGACACAGGAAAAAAACTCAAGAGAAACAAGTGATCCAGAATACAATTGTTCACCACCAACCAACCCATGCCCAGCCCCTCCCCAAACCACAATAAGCCCCTCCCAGCCAACTCTCCTCAGTTTATGTACTGGGCGTGGTGTTCTATGGTATGAAATAACCCTTCGGCTCATTCAGATCAGCTGTCCTGGCCATGCTCCCTCCCAGCTTCTTGTGCAGCTCTGCACTGGCAGAGCATGGGAAACTGAAAAGTCCTTGACTTTGCAACAACTGAAACATCAGTGTGTTATCGACATTATTCTCATACTAAATTCAAAATGCAGCACTGTACCATTCTCTAAGAAGAAAATTACCTCTATCCCAGGCAAAACTAGGGCATCGACCCAGTTGCAAGCAAAGACACAGCAAAGGATTTCCTCACTCTAGGAAGCAACAACCTACTTCTGTATTATAAATCTGCAAAGCAGATAAGTAATTTGATAGACCTTAAAGGCCCTTGCAAGGACTGGCCAGGTGGGAAGTGCTGAAGCATGATGTACACACTTGAACAGCATGGCTGGCTACTCAGGAAAAGCCCAAGTACACAAACAGCAAGAATTCTGTTCTCCATTTTAAATCCAGCAAAACAAAGGGAGCAGATCAAAAATGACCACAAGTATACAACATAGTGGCTAATATGCTAAGTTACCTAAGGACATAAGACCTATTATATTATATTACATTATATTACATTATATTACATTATATTATATTACATTATATTATATTATATTATATTATATTATATTATATTATATTATATTATATTATATTGGATCCAAGGTTTGTCTAGTTCAGAGTTTGCTGAGTAAGAATATACAGCTATAGAAAGAAGATACTCTGACTTCACATATAATCCATACTGTGGTATGTAATGGCACTTCTGCTGAAGTTTATTCCAGCTTTCACAATGCTGGGATAAACTGAATTCTTCTGCACTGAAGAATTCTTAATCATCGCTGACAAATTTGTGTTCAACAGCCAATGGACTTTTCATCTACAAATTTCTTTATAGATTCTGGTTCTCACAAAGTTTATCAAATAAGCTGTGTTATGTGAAAAAGTAATTAATGCTGTTTGTTTTAATTGTCTTGAGTGATAATTTATGTCAATGCTCCTTGATTTTTGTATTGTACAGTAAATAATTCTTCTCTATTCCTCCTGTCATTTATGATGTACATAAGCAAACTCAGTCATCACTTTTCAACCCCTGTATTCTTTATTTAATCTCTCCGACTTCAAGAATCTATCCCCTTTCTCTGGTCATCCTTGCTGTATTTATTGTATCCTTTCTTGACCTACCACGTTTTTAAAGAAGTGTAAGAACCAGAACTGTAGACAGTATTCAAGGAAAAAAAATCCCATCTGTATACAACGACACAATTATTTTTGTTTTCTCTTTCCTCATCAATTCTTAAGATCATCTTCAACTTTTCTGATAATTTTGCTAAATTTAATTTGCATATTATTACCCAGTCTTCTATAGTCTTTCACATCTTTCATCATTATGGAAGCTTTTATTTTTACTACTATGGGTAATTTTGTACCATTGGTAAACCTAGTCGTGTCATTATTTGTCTCCTATAGCTCATTAATTATGAATACAAGCCCTTTCTTTAGAGAAACAAAAGGTTCTTTCAAGTGTTCAAATCAGGTGCATTTTATCCTTTTCACTGTTATTTCACTGTAAATTTTCTACTAGAAATGAGAAAGGTTATTATGCAGCTTCTCAGGATCTGTACTGTGGACTTTTTTGAGGTATTTGCTAACACATGGATTTTGAATTTAATTATACTCAGATGACTGTAGTAGAATAGTAGTTTCATCATAAAATTTCAATTCAAGTGCTATGTAATTCAATATTGGTCCAGAGTTACCTATTCACTTGTGCTTTCTCGAAGAAAGATAGAAACAAAAAGTTCATGCTGTTTATTTTGCCATGTAATTGTATTTACTAGGTCAATATGGGCAGAACAGAAGCCTCCAACTACTATTTATCTTTCTATATAAAATCTGTAACCTGTTTAATATGCCACTCACTGCTCCCATCCAGGCTGACTGGTGAATAATTTGGCTTCAATACAGCAAGTTGCCTATCTAAACATATAATTGAAAACATTATATTTAAAATATTATTTTACTCACTGATAAAGAAAAGATATTTATTTTGAGAGAAGTTTTCTACAATATTTAGAACCATTTCTCCACTGGCATCATCTATTTATCTATGTTTATTTATGTACAAGCTATGTTTATTTATTACAACCCCCATTGTACATTAAATAGGAACAATATCCTACATGTTACCTTCCTCTTATCACATAAAAAAATTATTTTCGTTCTTAGCTTCCTCGTCTGAAATCAGGTGTTCCATTTTATCCATCTTCTTTAAAAACACCTAATAAAAACACTTACATACTTGGGCTTCAAGTGTTTGGTTTTTTGTTATATTCTACCTAAATAGAACCTCTTCTATTTCCTATCTACAGTTTGTTGACCTTCATCTGTTCTTCATTTGAGGTTCAACACTATTTTACCTTTACAGGAGTTACCCTGAACTGTGTGCTCTTCTGTATGGCAACTTCCTCCCACAAGCTTTTAGGAAGATGACACAGCAGGTTTTACATGGAATACCAAGAGGGTAAGATGCTCCCAGTACTGATGTTTCCTTTTATCTCTGATAGGAACCGATCCTTCCCATAGGCTCATTTTTTTCAAGTAATCCACCTTCCTAATTGTACTACATTTCTGTTGCCATTTTTCTCACTCTCAGCCATAGAAAGGTTGAAGTCCTCTCTATCTTTACTTTGCATATGAGTTTAAAAATATTTCACAGTAAAATTCAGACTTTTGGCATCCTACCAATTTTAGTTTTGGTTTTGGGCTCTATCTTCACAAAAAATCCTTCCAGGATATCTTTTTCCTGACTATCTCAGTATTATTTTTATACATGTGTGCTCTGGTCACTTGTCACATCTGCATGACTATTATAGGCATTAAGATATTCCCACTAACCAAGTCCTCCACTGCTATAGTTCATTATAGATAATGAACTATAGCAGTTATAGTTCATTATAACTGAACTATAGTTATATAAACTTCCTGTTTATAGATAATATCCACTTCCTGTAGTTCATGTTTCTTCCTGCTTCCTTTCCCTCCTAGCTCTGAAGGGATAGCTTCAATGCAAAAGGAATGAGTTAGAGAAATCTCATCTACGGAACCACTTCCAGCCTTCCAACGTGAAATTCTCTGCTGCATGACCTCAATAGTACCAGGGCTGCAAGGGGAACAGAATAGAGTGGCTCAACAGTATTTCTGAAACTTTCATCAGTGATGCCACTCTGTCTCTGGAGCTCCTTCTCTTGAGTCACCATGGACACAGTATACAGCATTCTGTCTCTGAGGACCATGAGCTGTCTGCATCTTAAACATGCAAAATTTACCCAGCTAAAGAAACAGTACTAAGTGACAATGCCTACAAAGGAAACTGGTAAGCCCCATTTAGTCTGAATTTCTATGTTACAACTACTGACTTTTTTTTATTCATTATTTTTAGTTTGGCAAAGAGAAGGGAAGAGAAGATCTTGGTCTGGCCTGTTATTGAGTAAGTAAAAATAAATATTGAAAATATACTGACTTTGGAGGGTGGTAGTGGGTGGGTTATAATGCCTCTTTTTTTTTTTTCTCTTATTCAAGCAAGAAGTTTGTCCCAGAGCTTCCATTTCTCCCTGTATCCAAATTCCTCTTTACATTTTTATGACCCTCAGTTTCAGGGCACGCTCCATGCTAGGACTCTATGTACTTGACAGGACTTCATTAGTGGTCCTTGATCTGTACCTGTGTATTTCTGCCTGTCAGGTTTCAGCCACTCCATCTAATTGATTAGTCTTCTGTTTCTATAATGGAGATTATTAGGCCAAGAGAAGCTGCCACAGAGTCTCTCACTGAAGACTTGCAGTTTGCAGTACAGCCTCTTTTCCAGATAAAGTCATATAGTAAGGTTTGGAATCAAGACTCCTAATTTAAACTGGCAAATTTGTTTTAGAATATAATTTGGACTTTCTGAAACTCATCCTATAGCAACAAAATGCCTAGCAATATTCCTGCTAACAGTCAGCAGTTAGACACAGATATGATGGTATATGTTTGGATATTTTAAGATGGGTTACTTAATGGAAAAAGAACATTTCAAACATACCACGTTCACTGGCTGATTCCCCCACCAACTGGAAGAACTGTTGAGCAATTTTCAGATGATCTCTCTGGAAGAAGAATAAAAAAGCAATCCAAGATGAGTTTCAGGGTTGATGCTACAATACATAGTGACAATATGCTCTGAGGAATACTTGGGGAGCAACTAACAGAAAAACCAGGGCTGGAGCAAAAATAGAAAAGGTAAATGTGCCTCTCTATGTGCCTAGATAAAGAAGAACACTCTACAAAGCAAACAGGGTTTTTGGGAACAGGACAGAGAAATCAAATATATCTTGATTTACTATCAAGACCAGCAACAGAAGTGTGCATTTCACTCATTCTGGACTGATTTTTGTACAGAACGAGGTTAAGAGATTCAGAGATCCTGCAATCTAAATACGAAATGACTGCCTCTTTCACTCCATTCCAGTTCCTGCAGATCTGTTCACATTCTATTGTTGGAGAAGATGGAGAGCCTCGTGGGCTATACTCACCGAGCCCATTTCTTGTCCAAGTGCTGCATTTACCACCCCTTTGAGGATGTACTCCTGGAAAAAAAGAAGTTAAAGAAGATCAAAGACACAGTAAAGATTTCAGAAGACACATAAAAGCCTATGTGTACATTATTTTCTTCATAAATTTAACTCTTTCACAACTGAGTTTAGTAGGTAGCTGATTATTGTGGTAGTGCTTAAGCACAGTACAAATTTAGCCCCCCAAAATATATTCTACTTGCTATGTAGTCAATTCTACTAAATATGTTAGATGCAAAGGGGTACTGTGTTTTCTGGTAAGTATTACAGTCAAAGACAATGTACCAGAAGGAAGATGGTAACATCCTTGCATACTCTCTTCACCATCATATCACCAATAAGTGCACTATTGTTATACTAAAGCACAGATATCCTTTCAAATACGCACATTGGTGAACCATAACCACTGACATCCTTGCTGCAAAATTCATAGTGTTTCTCATCAGGACAAAAATGTCAAGAGGTTTGTGCTTCTGTGGCCATGTTACTCTAGAGAAATTAGGAACAGAAGCTGAGTACCCTGTAACCTCTAGAATGAGAAACAACTATAGTTTCATTCTTCTCTGAAAAAAATTTTCTCAGCATGTCACAGACTCTTTTGTCTTACCCAAATCTTATCATTTAAGACTTGTATCTATAAACCCATTGTAGTAGATTCTCCTGATAAACCAGGACAGCCCTGGCACAGAGGTCAACACAGAAGAAGAAGAGAGATATCCTCCAAGAGACTAATGACAGAATGTAAAGAAACAGTCTGAGAGTACTAGGCAGGATAGTAAGTAATCGTTTTAGCACACCAACTGTCTTACAGATGCCAAATTATTATCCTACAGGCATTGAGACAAAAAAGCAATTTGAGAAGTGCTCAAGGAGATTTTACAAGTAGTTTTGCAAGTCTTAGCAGGGAGCTCCTTACAAGTGTGAGTGAGAAATGGAAAAAAAAGCACAAAGATTCTCACTTCAAAATGTGATTAAGAATTATTAGCCAAGTACATTGGGACAACAAAGGCTGAAATAGGACCAATAGCTACAGAAAATTGTTCAAGTAAGTTTTGCTATACTGAAAAATGCAAAAAGTGTAAAGCAACATCAGAAGACACTCCTCACTCCTCAGCACAGAATCACCGGATCTGTGGTTTTGAGNCCTCCCTCCCTCCCTCCAATTCCTAACACAGACTCATGAAAGGTCCCTTTTATGCCCAGCTATGTGACCTTTGGAAAATAAACAGCAAAGAGGAAAAAACCAGAGACTAAAGATGCTGGAGCAGCCACAGAAGAAAATTACAGTAGCAGCCAAAGGACACTCAAGTTTTCATTCATGGTAGCCAAAGTGTGATGGGATTAGAAAATACCGTTTATTTAAGGTGTTTAATCTAATGTAGCTCATTTTTATTGTAACGGCTTCAGGACAAACAATATGAGCACCTGAGCTAGCAAATCCGAGGGATGAAAGCCACCACCAAGCAGACAACTAGCTATAGTTGGAAGAAGGCTTTTACCTATGCAATAATGGTCCATTCCCCAAAATGAAGACTGCACACAACAGATCTGTATTCTCAGTTGAACCCACGTGGTACAGTAATAAACAGGCTAAGTACTCATATATGCACATATATAATACTTTATGCATGCACATTAAATTTATCGTTGATGAAGGGATGAAAATACAAGAACTTTAAGAGTGGGAATGGGGCAAGCTGTCCTCAGAATACCAGTTTTGTATGTGGCAGATTTCAAAACAGTTTATAACCTCTGTCTTTATGTGCCATGACATCATTTTCCAATTACCTGTGGAGCTGTAGGTTCCAGGTCCTTAATCAGGTTATAAGCCTCTTGCACATCATCTGAAATGCCAGACATTAGAATGCATGACAATCCATAGCATACTGTATTAGAACAAGTCACTCATCCTCTATAACATTCCCCAGTAGTCATAGACTAAGAAATAAACCATTTAGACAGGAAGAGAAAGGTAACTGTAAATCATTGTGAATTTCTATCACAATGGTGATAGTTTTCTAGAACTCAAATAACAAACACAGAGTGAGTAATAGCTTCTTTATTACTACAGATTTCCTAGCAGAGATGGTTTGGCCCCTTTGTTCATAATCCAGTGGCTGCCTTCTCAATAGCACAAGGTGAAAATAATAAATCCATCATCTTCCTGTATTTTGTTTTCTCATATTTATTTAGCCCTCAAAGAGAACAGGGGAACATGATGCTGTAGGGAAACTTCATTTTTTCCTTAGCAATACTTCAGCATCTGTCCAGCAGATCCTAATTAACAAGAAAAAAGCACTACTAGTATAGAAGTGTAAATGTGAAGTTTGAAATATATAAACAACTTCCTTTCCATACAAGAATCATATAAACTGAATAGATCCTAAACTTTACCTAAATTTAAAAATATGCTGGCACTATGGTTGGCTTTGTAAACCAATCTAGTGAAGATCCTCTGTTACTGGCAAAATTTTGTTAATACAGCATTATACCAACTGCCCACACAAATAAGCTTTATCAAACAAAACTTTTTTTCACTAGAACATACAATCCATGCAGCCACTTAAGGCAATGTACACTGGAGCTGCCAGGCTTCTACCCATCACCTCTGCTTTCTTACCTATTCCTTTGAACAGTCACATAGTATGGCAGCACGATGTACTAGCCAAAAGTCATTACCTTTTCTTCCTTTTTTTTTGGTTTTTTTTAAATATTTTTGGTTAGCTCAGACCATCACCATTACCACCACCACCACAAAATGACAGTAACCTTTATTTTTATCAACACAGGGTAGACCATCAAAACAGAACCATGCTTTTCAGGTTCCAACAGAAGTGCCTAACAAATCTCACGGGAGCAGATTACAGCAGGACATCAACTGACCTCAAACCCTGTTAGAAGTCACTACCCTGAAGAGTTGAAAAAACGGGATGCATGTTTATACTTCAGTCATTCCAGTTCAGAGCATGTATTAGCACAAGCCTAGCATTACCAGAGACCTTTTAAGTTTTGGAGAGACAACTGTACTCATCAGAAGTAAGAATTTCTCACTTTCCTAACCAATACCGCTACTCTAGCAACATTTAAAAATGGAAACTCAGCCAAACTGGAAAAAATGTTTTAGTCCAAATTCCCCTTGACCTTCTTTGTCAGTATGCAAGTCATTTGTATATCACAGTGAGGAGCAGAACCCAAACTAAAGAAAATTACTGCAAGGTTAACAGCATACAAGTAAACAAGACTGACTTTTAACTGATGCACGAGATGCACTTTGTTTCCATGTTCCAAGTAGAACTTAATTTGAAACAGATGTTATTATCAACAATATTATTGTGCAAGATAATTGGTAATAGTACCAGTATTGCCTATAGTGACATTGGCAACAATAATACTGGTCAGAAAAGTGGCTGGGGAGAGCAGACATGGATTTACCAACGCCCAAATCTACTCACTACTTCAAGGTGTGACCAGTTGTGTGGATAAGGGGATAATAGTTGATGCTGTATACCTTGACTTTATGTCTTTGACATGGTCTCTCATACAAACTTGAAAGATAGAACTGGCTAAGTAAGACTATAAGGGTATAAAAAACTGGGTGGAATACCAAAGGACAGTGATCAGTTGTACAAAATCCAACAGGTGGTTCATTACTAATTGAATGCCCCACGGGCTGATACTGTTGAATAACTCACTTTTATTAACGATCCAGATGACAGGATAGAGTACTCTGAGCAAGTTTGCAAACAATAAAAGACTGTGAAGAAAGCTCCCAGATATTGAGAAGCAGCTCAGTAGGCTGAAAAAAAGGGGTTAGAGAAATCTGATGAAGTTCAGTGGAGGCAAAATGCAAGTCCTGCATCTTGCTTGGTTTGAAACATACCTGAACAAGTCAGGTGGGAGCTGACTGGCTAAAAGGCAATCTGACAGACAGTGCAGGCTTGTAGCAAAGGAGGCCAACTGCACACTGGATCATATTAGCATGAATGAGGCCATCACAGGAAGGGAAGGAATTCTTTATTTGGCACTTGTGAGGTTGCATGTGAGTACTGTGTCCAGTTTTGGGATCCTTCAATCAAGACAGACATTGAAACAGTGAAGTGGGCCCACCTGAGGGTTCCCAAGGCAGGAAGAGGGCTGAGGAGAAACTGAGAGAACTGCATTTCCTTAGCTTTCAGAGAAAGGATCTCAAGGGAGATCTTATCACTGTCTTCAATTAACTGACAGGAGGGTACAGAGTAGATGGAGACAGGTTCCACAGAGTGAGAGAAGGGCAGCGGACACAAGGTAGAACAGAGGAAGTTCTGACTGGATGCTTGTCTGGACAAGGCTTTAAGCGACCCGATCTAATTGGACCTGCCTTGCATCACACAGCCAGTCAACCCATTGTTGAACAAAAGAACACAATGGGAGAATATGAATAGCTCTGAAAAACTCAGATATAATTCAAAGAAGCTGGCAAACAAAGGAGAGATACAAGTAGAAAATCCTTACCAACTGATTCTGCCTGCATTCTTTAAGAATTGTAAAGAAGATTTTAATGAAATATCTTGTTCACAGTCACTTTGGTTTGTATTTTGTTTGTGCTGTATTTACAGAAATGGTTGTCCTTGCCTTCACAAGACATATGCCTACCATTCTCACATAGTCAGGCAGAGGAGAGGTCCCCTCACTAGAAACAAACACCACTATCTCCAATGCCATCTCCTGCAACCCAAGAACCTCCAATACTCTGCTGAAGTAGGCTTTTTTTGACTGCACAGTATTAAAGCTCTTCTCTGCAAGCCTTGGGAACTTTTACTTCACTATTTTCCAGAGGAACAGAAAGTGAAATAAATTACATTTTACTGCAAAGGAAAAAAGCATTGAATAAGTTGAGATAAGATGAATTAATATAATCCCCGAAGCTATGAAAGAACCAAAGGAGGGTGTATTTACCTTGCTGGAGATAGTAGATCACAAGATTCAGTCTTGCCTCAGGAATAACATCAACCAGAGGAGGTAGGACCTGCAAAGCCCCTTCTCCTCCTCGGAAAACCACCTGCAGAGAAAAGGAGCATATTGATAATCATGTATCAGAATCTTTCCTATGATGAGTTAATTCAAGGAAATGAATCCTTAAATTCCTATATAAACAGTAGGAAAAGGTCAGTGGCTCTGACATTAACATAATTTCTGCTTTAATATAGCTATGGAATTATATAGTGTGACAATCTTTATTCCGAAGAATACAAGTATTTAATCCATATGTAAAGATTAACTTTTTCAGCTTTTAGCAGCTCAAAAGAATGACACATTATATATCAAAGATTTTAAAGAATAACATAGTCTGAGTGAAGGGAACACATACAGAATTACAAACTGCTTATGATGTTTTCATACAAAAAAAATTAGGTTAACGATTCTACATTTATTTAGAATGACACAGAATCCTAAAATGATCAGGAGCAGTTGATTATACTCCAGTTTCACATGACCATTCCTCCAACAAGATCTAATGTACTTATTCAATAAAGCACTGGCAAAAATACCAACATACAAAATAAACAATTCTAACTTACAAAAGTCCAGTTTGAAAGCAGTTTTAACTCTTGGGGAAAGCAGTGTTAGCTTGTGATGACTGCTCTTGAAAAATGACAAAGCAAGCAAACTGCCCATCATTAAACATGAGTAATCTACTGCTACCAGTTTTTCAGCAAAATAATAATACCACTGAAGGGAAAATCAACCATTACTCTTAGTAACTCTTTTACTGCAGAACACAAAAGTATTTTGGTTTTATGAGCATCTTTTTTCCTAGAACTCCTTGCTTAGTACTTTTCGGATGAAAGCCATTTTCATGAGCTATCTTTATTCCACTTAAAATTGTTCTGGTGCTAAATAGAGTCCAGGGTCATCCTGACTTGTTTCTGGAGTGTTTTTACTGAGAGAGGTCCACAAAACATCTTGCAAAGGTATTCTTACACAACACACATTATTTTAATATGCCTTTACAGCTAAAAACAATAGTATTATTATTTCCTTGACACAGTCTCAAACTATCAGGGAAAAAATCCAGGAAAAAAAAATAATTACACTTGATGGCACATTTATCATACCGGTAGGATTCCTGGAATGGGACTTATATGGCAGCAGAGACTCAATTAAGTCTACAATTTTTCAAAATATACCATTTCATGATTCATCATGAAAAGCTCTACAAATGAATGCAGTTCATATTAAATCCCAGAAATGCATTACTTACCAGATTGTGCTTAATGAGTTCCTTGCCAAACTCAAAAGATGATGAGGCACTGTCTGTCAAGTTCTTGAGCTCTGCCTGGAATTACATACATTCCAAAATTTTAACATGCAACCAAAAAAGCCCAGAAGCCTAAGGGGAGCTTCAAATGAGCTTCAAGGCTACCAGTAAGACATCTCCATTGGATGACTAGAAGATTTTGCCTTTCCAATTCTATCTAATTATTTTAGCAATTGGGTAATACATATAAACACAAGATCAAAAGGATACTGGGAAAATGGTTAGATCACTGGGCACACATGTGGACAGATGGGTAAATACCAGGGAAACTTAAACAGGTGACATTCCTAAAAGGACACAGTGACAAGGTAAAGGCCATTACCAACATTACTGATTTAGACAGATACAAAGGAAAAGAAACATGTATGGAATCTTAAACTGAAATCAAGGTGAGTTGAAGGACTGTCCAACAGATACCTCTGCAGCCTTCCCGTTGTAAAGTCGGAAATGGTTACAAGCCTTAAGGTTAAGAGCAATGGTGCTGTCAGGAACTTGCTGAAGATAAACAGCTAGCACTTCCTGTGATACATCATAGTAATCCAGTTTGTAATAGCACAGGGCCACATATACATTCAGAGCCAGGTATTCCCTGCGGGAAAGACGATTAAAGAGAACCTTTAAATCCGACCAGATAGTTTAACATTTCCCGCTACAGCACATTAAAATCAGTAAATAAAAAGAAAGCTCTCACATCTATATCTATTTTACAAGCACATCAAAATTGGCACTTCTGAGAAATGGTTAGAGCTTCTCTAGTTTGTTTGTTGAGACAGATTCACAGCATTTTTTCCACGCCAGCTACAGCAGCTTTTAAGAATTACCAATCAAACTTTTGGTTTGCAAATGTGGGAAATGCTGGCAACTTCACACCAAGGAAATGTGGAGAACATTAGCACCGTAATTGGCCTGGCAGAACATGATTTTCTGAGCAATACACTCAAAGACATTTACTAGATAAATAGAAGTTTGTACTGAGTACAATTATTTCAAAAAGTCTTGTCATTACAAGCAGTCAAACCAGAAGAACTAGACACAGAAAAAAGACAAGCACTTGTGAAAACCCTAAGTAAAAAGATAATTGTTGTGAAGGTTACTCATTTAGCTTTGATTGATTGTTTCGGCAGGACTTGGAGGTTAAAATCTCTTCCCCAAGCACTACATGATATATGCATTATGATGGATTTCTCTGAAACATTCAAGAGGAGATAGTACCAAAAGTTAGCTGTATTCTGGGACAGCAGTTTCTATTTTATTAAAAATACTGCCAGCCACTTAAGAATTCAGTTTGTTCCTTGTTAAATTCTGAACTAAAAATTTGTAGAACATGACAGAAAAACCCAAAAACAAGTGTCATAGAGGAATAACAGAAAAGGAAAGAAGTTCAGACTTAAAGGAATGCAAGGAACTCTACACAAAACCCAAGAACTGAACTCTTCTTAGAAAGACTAAAAGGTGAAGGAGGAGACAATAAATCAAGCAAGGTCACAAGACTGGCCATCAGAGGGAAAAATAAAAAGACAAAGCAGGTACATAACCATTTATGATTTCAGAAGAAACAAGTAACAACAAATAAAAAGGTATCAGAATTAATTAACCAACAATTTCACTAAAAGAAAAAAACAGAGAGAGTAGACTTCTTCTTAAGCATTTCAGTAATACTTTGAATGAACAAAATTGAGGAGCTGCAACTGGTGCATATTCTTATTCTGTGATGAGAAAAGGACATAATAGTTGTGGAAAATGCCTACTTTCAGAAACCAAGCAACTATTTGGAATTTAAATACCACCAATAACATAGATGCTCCAATAGGGTTTAGAGATGCGCACCGGTTATCCAGCAGAATGCGCTTGTAGATATCAATGGCTTCTTGGTAGTGGGACCGCATGTAGTGGATGGATGCCAGGCTAAGCTGATCTTCTGTAACGTCTTGCAGATTCTGGTGAGAGCTCATCAGTTTCTTTTCATCACTGAACTAAAAAGAGTGTGACACATTCTCAGAAGAGTTCAGGAGGAAAAACATTTTAATTAACCAGGTTAGTTTTGTCCTTGCTGGTAAGCAGCAGGATTAATATTGAACATCTGGAAAACCTCTGTTACTTTAAAGTTAATTTAACCAGTGGAGAAAGACAAACATTAAAGAGGTAGATGAGTTCAAACTGGATAAATGTTAGGCTAAAACTAAGCATACATTTTCCTTTAAGGTGTGACTTAGATATAATTACATGTCACGTGCTTTGATGGATAAGAGAGAAAGAGCTGAATTAATTATTTCACAAACAGAATTTCACAACACAAAATTTCACTGTAATTATTCAAGCAAGCAAAAATTTTGCTGTTTGTAGATCCAAATCTAATGTCTCATGGATAGCAGAAAAACACAAGGCTTGAAAAGACACAAGCCCTAATTTTCACAATTCTTCTTTAGAGCACTAACAAATTCATTTTCACCAGCCTCCAGTTTCCAGTTTAAGTAAATTATTTTTAAAAGCATTGCTGAATGGCACATAAAACACACACAAAGAGAAGGCTAAAAACAAGGAACAGAGTTCAACATACACATTATATTTGTATTACAGTAGTGAAGTTGAGACTATTTACCCAATCAATCTACTCAAATTACTTATTCCACTGCTTCCCTTTGCTGGTTTTCCTGATTCAACAGTAATTATGAATTTCTCTTAGACACAAATTCTTATATTATGTGTTTGTTTTTCCACCTATCTGCTAGTTTTCTTCAAATCCTTCTCCTCCCTCTTTGAGCCAGTCACTAAACGATACTCAAGTTAAAAAGCAAGGTAAGTTGCTTAACAGAACTAAAGGCAATGGGCTTCATGGTCTCGCTAAAACTCTTTATTTCCAGTGACTAACTAGATAAAGAGAAGTTGCGTAATTTCTAGTTCATCACAGACATCTTAAGCGTCAATGCCACTGTAAAAATGGTTTAAGATTTCTCTCTTAAAACTAACATATATTTAAGCAAAGAGAATCTGACATCAAAGATACATTCAGGATTTATACTTCCTTTTAAGTCAGCATCTTTAGTAGCAGAGTACTTGTCAAGTCTTCTGTACTGGATGGTACAAAACCTAATTTAAGGAAAGATAGCTACGTGCAGTAAGTGAAATAAGCACTTAATTGTTATTGAAATTAAAGTAAATTTCATGCTATTAACAATATGACTTCCTGGATACTGAACTACTTAAGAGGATCAGTAATAGCATATACACCATTTTGGTCAAACTGCAAAGTATAAGAGAGCTGCAAGTTAGGAAAACTTGGTACATTTAAAAAATGTAAAATAGTGTAAAATAAAAAAAAAAGTAAAATAGTGGCTTCTACATTTCTGATTCTATTAAGGTTTTGTGTTCCTTGTGACCAAAAATACCATTACATTCCTATTGTATGACTTATGTGAAGTGTATTGGTAAGACTTTCCTTAGAAACATTTTGAGGGTATCTATTCTGAGATCATGTTTTCACACTTGCTTTCTCCTCCACATTTTTATACAAGAGGGTGGTTATGAAAAACATTTGTTCTTCTGCCAGCACAGGCATTTTAATTATTCTTCCAGGTTGCCAGCATAAATTACACATTACCAAATTGAAAAGAAAACAAACAAAGCAGGAGTGAAGAAAAGACATCATACCTTATGTGCCAGGTGAAAGAGTAAACGGTTCTGGAGACCACTCTTAGGTGCTGAAAGGGAAATTCAGTAAGTATTATCGTAATGAACTACTTAGGGTATGTCTTTATATGTTTTACTCTCTTTCTCAATAGACATGAATGTATTCATATTCTTTCATTAACTAGCCCAAGTACAGTTCTTCACTGAGATCTCTTTGCAGAGCATGTCTCAGGGAAGGTTCTACCAATTTCAGAGTGGTTTAGAGGTCTTCCTCATTCCTATCTTCATTCCTTGACTATTTCTTTTGAAATACCTGTTGAAAATAATTCTTCATTGGCCTCTACCTTCCATAAGCCTTGAAACTTCTATGAATTGCATTATCATTTCCCTGCAGTGATTTCTGGGTAATTCTCTGGGGTTTTTTTTACACACACAAGCATAGCACCTTTTCAAAATAAAAAGCAGCAACAGATAAACTCAAAGCTCCTTCTATGATGTGTCACATTTGAAGTAAGTTGTGATTTATAATTCCAGGAATCTTGCCAACTTCTAGTGTATTGAAAGACCCAGTGCTTGCTACCGTTTTGTTAGGCATACACATTACATTATACTTCTAATATTTCTTCTGTCCTTAGGAATGAAAGGCACACGAAAGAATTCTATGGCCAGAGCAGATAAGATTCAAAGTAAGATATGGCAAAAGATTTAAGGGGGATATCTTCTTACTAGAGCCAGTAAAGTTAATGAAATTTCTTGCTCTAGCAGGATTAGGAATTCCATTGAACTCACTCCATATGACACA
The DNA here is from genome assembly GCA_013396875.1 of Vireo altiloquus. NCBI lineage: Eukaryota > Metazoa > Chordata > Aves > Passeriformes > Vireonidae > Vireo > Vireo altiloquus. The sequence goes on along the minus strand of VZRF01009287.1, from coordinate 165,207 downwards.
AATTGTTAACTGCAGTTTTAAGTCACTAGAGCCTTTTGCTTCACCAAGAGCAACAAATGTCCTTGTCAAACAGAGCTATTCATTTCTTTTGCAAGCAATCTTCCAAAAAGCCTTCCCTTGTTTCCTGTACTTTTCCTAGCCTAATGAGCACTCTCATTCTTGCTCAGACCAACCAGCTGGCAAACCATGTTCCACAGAAGGGGTGTACATGGAATCTTTACAAAAAGCAGAATTACTTACTATGTTTATAAGGCCACAAAAGTGCATAGTTAGCACAGCAATAGCCTGCAACACAAGGCTGTAATTCTTCTGATGTCCTAAACCATGAAAGAAGGCTCAAACCACCAATCCCTCTTCCCCACCACCCCCTGAAGACGAAATTTATTTTTTTAAGCAATTTAGGGAGAGATTCACAGATTTCTTACTCTTTCTCCACATAACAAGTAAATTTCATAACACAGTGGACAGTGCCAAAACCCAGGCCATTTTGATCAGGCTGGCAGTGCAAGGCTGCCCACCTACTTCTAGTAAGTACAGAAACTATTCCTTCCTATTTTTTCTTAGCAAGCTGTGTTATTTAACTATGTTCCTAGAAAAATGAGGACAGTGAATTGTATCTTTAAAGAATTGCTAGAACAGGAGTCCAAAATACAAAGATGATATGAAAGTACTCACAAAACTTACATCCTGTAAGATACTTCTAACAGAACATCAAGTTGTTAAGAAGCTAAATGGTCTTCAGTCTAGGATACATGCGGGAATTCTCATTAGCCTAATTATTAAAGAACAGAAAGTTTTTCTGATCTACAATAAATATTGTATAGACAACTGTAGCACTATAACTGACATGATAGTATGGTTATTTCAGCCACTGAGTCAGAAAGTGAGAGTACCTTAATTTAAATGCATGCTCTTCACTCTACATGTTCCCCAGCATTAATTGATAGGTTTTAACACCAAAGTACAGAAGGGTTGCACATGGACCCCACACGTGCTTTTGTGAGAAACTTTGACCACAACCACCCTTCACAATTCAAAACATTTGGTCTTCAAAGACTCCAAAAATACAAACAGGACGGATTGTGGGATTTATACTGAAAATAACATATTATATAATCACAGTACTAGGGTAAAGACACCAATGCTCCTTTTTTGAGTAGGTTTTCTTTTTTTTTTTTCCCCTTTTAAGTGTGTTTTAGCATTAATTTCACTGTGAAAATTGTGACTTACAAGCAATACTGTCAAGAATCTAAACCAAGGAATTCTTGTTTCACTGGTCAACCAGTGAGTGCAGGCTGCCCTTGCAAATCTGGCATCTGATCTGACATCAAAATTATTATTTACTTCTTGGCAAAAGCTGGAGGGTTAGTCCACATTGCTTAACACCTAAAAACAAGCAAAAGATGAACTCTGAGTTTTGATGGTATGCATGAATATATGGAGGGTGGAAAAATGTTGTTTCGTAAGATACTAGCTATCTGATATTCTTTAACATAAGTTGCTTAAAACCACCCTAAATATAACCCTGTCAATACAGTAAGCAGAAATATGGAAACACACAAAATCAACAATCTCTTTTCTCTTGGTGCGAAATGCATTCTTTGAGGAAGACAAAGAAACATATGAACAAGGATCAGTTTTCAGAAAGAATGGGGTTATGAATATTAGACAAAGATGTTGTCAATCACTGGAACAGGCAGTGATACAACTGATTCATCAGAGATCACGATTTTTAAGGGACATAAGGATTGTTCTGTTATTATTCTCTGCTGCTACTGAATTTCATTGTCACTAATCTATTAATGCTACAATGAAGCACAATCTTCTTTTCCTGTTCTACTTTTTCAAGACAATGACTACTGTTTTGTTGGGTTTTTTTTTAAATCAGGACTAAGCAGTCTTGGGATCATAAGGAACATGATGACAATGTTGCATGGCAACAAACTGGACCCTGCTCCAGGTCTAGTATAGGCCTTATACTCAAGCACTGAAGAAGCTGGATAGGATATATCTCTTTCCACCTATGAAACACACTGATATTACTTTGCTAGAATTTTTGTCATGATCAGTGCTGTTTTTTCAGGCACCAAAGTCATAGCTGTCATGGATCTTAGAAGTGTTCTGTGTATTTTTATGTGCTGACACTGACAGATACCTAGTGAAGTATTTGTTAAAATATAATAAGCAGCTACAGTAAGAATGAAGACTTAGTGTTGTCACTAATTATTACACAAAAGTCAAACTCACTAGAAAGGGCCGCTCAGACTCTTGGTGGGTTCCATATTGCTGCCTCAGGCAGTAAAAAGATGGTAAAATAGAGTCATGGGCAATCTGGCATTAGTGCCCTCTCATAAGAGTGCAAGGCACTGCTTGTCATGCATCCAGCACTAACAAATCCCATCTAGCACATAATGCATATGCTACAGCAGCCCTTCACACATTAACAGGCATAGAACACACCTTAAACACACATAGCAGGAGCTGGTAGGAACTTTATTCTCCTTGTCCCTGAGAAACAATACACCGCTCACCTGAACACAGTAGTTGAATGAAGCCCTCTGTGCCTCAAAACCAAAGTTTCACTGGTGGAGGGGAAAATGAAAGGGAATGGGAAAAACGTTAAAAAAACCCCCATGGTCCAGCAGTGAAGTTTACACTTACACACACTTGAATTGCTCAACTGTTCAGAATTTTCTTGAATGAAATTTACAGAGGATATTCACTATTTCCCATTCCCACAAAACTTAAATGGCAGTTCAGCTCGTACAGTATTGTATTTGCAATACCCACACATTTCATTTCTGTCATACTAAGAATAATAAATTAAAGATCATCAAATAATTGTTCCTGGGCTGCAGCTTCCACTATACTTTAAAAAACAAAACAAGAAAATAAGGTTAGTAGCTTTTAGAGTTTAAACATGTGATATTTTCACTTGTGCACTTTCAAAGTTCCATATATGAAATGGCTGATTTGACACCTCAGCTAAAATGCACCAAAAATAACTACTGTTCTCAAGCAACACAGTAAAGCAACAGGCAGATAATTTTTCATGTAGGTGAACATGCAATCCTAAAGAAAAAAAAAGCCAGTAACTGATCCATGCCTGCTTGTAACTGCACTTTTTTTCACTGGTGACAACTATTTCACCCTGGACAGACATTACTTCACGAATAAGCAAAACCAGTTTGGAAAATGTCATTGTTCTTACTAACCCATCTCTGTTCTGCTTTTGTACAGTATTGCTCCTTTCAGTATAGGCTGTAAAATGAGTTCTCTGTTCAGTTAAACCACATTCAGATTTGACACATGCAGAGATGTGAAGAAGCAAAGTAATTACAAAGCTTTTCCCATCAAAAATTGGAAGGGATAAAAAACTCCCAACTTTAATGAATGGTTCAGCAATACAACCCTGTCTGTGCACGAATCTTAAATTTAATTCTAAGATTCCATTTATCCTAAAAAGACTGTTTTTCATAACAGGCTTAACTGCAGCCCCACTTATGTGCACATTTTGTGGTTTAAAAGAACAATTTTAGTTCTTATGTTTTAGTTCTTAGTTTCTTTCTTAATGCAAGCCAACAGCTTCTGAGAGCACTATGAAGGCTTCTAAACACTCAGATCAGTTGCCAGGATCACAGTCCAAGTGTGCCAGGCTGAGTTTCTGTTCTTTGGCCTTTGCAAGGCACAGGAACTGTGAGTGCAACATAAGAGTATTAGTTTTTATAATGAGAAAAATAATAATTTATTATTATCTATTAAACCAAGATCAATACTTTAAGCCTCATTCTCTCAAGACAAGATTGGCTACCCACAGCACAGAAAACATGTTCAGCCAGTGTATGAGAACATAGATGCAAAAGGAGTAAACAAAACGTCACTTGGCAGTTTCACTATGGGATGACTACAAAACAACAATAGCTGACTTGGAACTCTACCTTCACCAGGAACATTAGTAACTGCAATGTAAGCAGACAACAGGGAAAAAGGAGAAGCCAGAAATATCTGAAAGTAATTTGGAAGAAAGCCTAGAGGAGGTAAAATACAACTGTAATGAAAAACCTTCAAGGAGGGATTTTTCTTTATCGCCTTTTTGGTCTACTTCTTAGGTTATATTTGCTGTAATTCTTTTTTATAGGACTTTTGATATTCAGATTTATTTTTTCCTGAGAGAATCATAGAATCACAGAATGACTTAGGTTGGAAGGAACCTTAAAGATATCTAATTCCAACCGCCCTGCCACAGACATGAACACCTTCCACTAGACCAGGTTGCTCAAGTCCCTGTTCAGCCTGGCTTTGAATACTTCCAGGGATGTAACTTCTCTGGGCAACCCCTCACCACCTGCACAGTAAAGCTTCTTCCTTTTATCTACTCTGAACCTACTCTCTTTCAGTTAAAAGCTATTCCTCCTTGTCCTATCACTACATGCCAGTGTTGATAGTCCCTGTTGAACTCTCTTGTAAGCCTTGTCTAGGAACTGGAACGCCTCAGTGAGGTCTCCCTGAAGCCTTCTGTTCTCCAGGAAGAGAAATCCAATTCTCTTTGCCTTTCCTGATAGATGCACCATCCCTCTCATCATCTTGGTGGCCTCCTCTGGACTCGGTCCAACAGGTTCATGTCCTTCCTATGCTGGGGACCCCAGAGCTAGATTCACCACTCCATATTGGGTCTCACCAGAGCAGAAGTGAGCAGGGGGACAGAATCCCATCCCTCACCCTGATATCCAGCTGCTTTGGATGCAGCCCAGGATACAACTGGCTTTCTGGGCTGTGAATTCAAATTGCTGGGTCATGTCCAGCCTCTTGCCCACATGCATGCCAAGTCCTTCTTGACAGGGCTGCACTCGATCTGTGCATCTCCAGCTTGTGTTGATACCAGGGGTTGCCCCAACCCAGGTGCAGCACCTCGCACTTGGTCTTGCCGAACTTCTTGAGGTTCTCACAGATCCTCCTCTCAAGCCTATCCAGATCCCTATGGAGGGCATCCCATCCTTCAGGCATGTGAACCCCATTACTCAGCTTGGTGTTATCTACAAACTTGCTGAGGGTGCACTTGATTCCTTTGTCTGTCATTAATGAAGATATTAGATAACATTGGTCCTAATATGGACCCGAGGGATGCCACTGGTCACTGATGCCCATTGGGACCAGTAGCTGTTGACCACTACCCTCTGGATCTCACTGTCCAACCAATTCCTAATCTGCCTAACAGTCTACCCATCAAATCCATATCTATTCAATTTAGAGAGGGGAATGCTGTGGGGAACCGTATCAAAAGCTTTACAGAAGTCCAGATAAATGACATCTGTAGTCCTTCCCTTTCCCACTGATGGGAGTCACTCCATCATAGAAAGCCATTAGGTTGGTCAGGCAGGACTTGTCCTTGGTGAAGCTGTGCTGGCTGTTCTGAATCACCTCCCCATCCTCTCTATACTATTAAGTTTAAATTAAGTAACAACAAGCTAAGAGATCAATTCACATCTATTATAAAATAAAGATAAAACCTTGCTCCACAAGAGATTGCGGACTATGTATTTTGTAAGAATACATTATTTAACGCATGGCTTTTAATGATTGTTTCCTAATTTTTAAGTATCCTGCATATTTTTCCTCATTAATGGAATGATGATTAACAATAATTTCCTTAAGCAACAGCAACAGTACATGGCAAGAACAAACTTGATTTGATGTCTAGATATTTACATTGTTTGTGTGGAAAACCTGTTCCAGAAAGCTAGCTGATATTTATGTTCCCATTCATACAGAGATTGTGTCACTGTAGAATTTTAGAATTATAGCTGAAACTAAATTAGCTCTCCTTAATTTGTTTTAGTACTATGCTACTTTCAGGGGCTTAGCAAAAGTGCAGCAACAAACAGCATACGCTGTGCAAGAATTTAGGCAAAATAATCCTAAAAGAGCAATGGTAAGCAAGCTAACATCAACACTACCTATCATTTTTTCTGTGGTATTCAAGGCAGTATTAGATAAATAGTGTTCTTCTAAGGACTTTACCTGTTCATATGAAGTATTTTGCTTCTTCAAGATCTTTTCAAAACCATGGAAGAGACCATAAGAGGATATGGCCTCAGCTGTCAATACTATATTGCCAACAGCCACCACTGATGCAATCCTAAATTATTAAAAAAAAACCTAAAAGAGGTNATACTATATTGCCAACAGCCACCAAAAACATTAAAATATTTTTTTAACATTTTTAAATTGTTAAAAAAAACCTAAAAGAGGATCTGACTTAAGCAAAAATAAAAAGGTTTAAACTCAATATAGGAAAGATTGAAAGGGGCATATACCACACTTGGAAGCTTTCTGTGGCGAACGGACAACTGCTAAAAATCTACAGCTGTGACTGCTTCCCCACTAAGTTTAAGTAGCCAGAAATCACCAGTATTACAGTACTCACAAGAAAGGTTTAGCACCTCATTATAAAAACTGGCACACTGTCCTTAAACAATTACATAAAAGCAGGAACTGATGAGGAACTGAACTAATTTGACCACTCAGTTATTTTCTGTTCCCTCTCTCAGCTATACTCTCTCCAACTCTTGCTTTCTTAATATTCCTACTCTTGGCTCCAGCACCCAACACACACTAACTGCACCCCCGACTCTGCCATACTACTCATATACCCCCTATTCTGTCATACTACTCACCATACTACTATTAACTAATCTGAAGGGGCATGACAAACATTGACCTTCCCTTACCTCCAGCTCACAGTTAATAAATGTGCATGCCCAGCTGTGTATATGTCATCTCTAGAACGGATTACCCTAATTGACAAGATGTGAAGCTGATGACAATGGCTCCAACTGGTACAGGATGCAGCTGCTTGATTCCTCCATGGTTTAGGTCACAGTGACACCTCAAGCTCTATTGCCCATTTATTTTTAGATTCACTTCAGGTCCTAGATTGCAATCTCCAAAGCTCAAATTTGTGGTACATTAAAGATTAACTTATTTGTGAATATTAGAAATTTACACACCTCTTTAACAATATAAATCACAAAGCTCTGCATGAGATTTTTTTATACTTGAAAACAAAAAACATTTCCAGTTGTGAGATTCAAGCTCAGCATGAAATTTCTGAGGATTTTAAAGGGATATGAGAACCCAATTATTTTTAAAAAATGCTACAATGCTGTCCTTTTGGAAGGCACTCCTTCACTTCAGAAGAAAACACACAATTATTTTCTTCGTACCCTATTTTCAGCCCAAGACAAGACGACTAATGAAAGAAAGGAGAAAACCCATCCTTCAATAAGCATTTTATCCTAAGAAGGCAAGAGTCAGAAGTTGACTGAGATATCTACTACTATTAATTCCACTTAAAAAGCACTAAGATACTATGGTTATAGAAAACCATATAAATCACTAAGATACATAAAAAGCGATGGGCAACAAAATTAAAGCACAGAAACATTTTTAGGCAGTAAAAATTGCCTTGGAATCTAATTTCCATTCCTCCTCTTTAAATGATCCCATGCACGTTCAGATTGAAGTAGAACTGTAATAATGTGACTATTGAACTTCATCCCTTGAAGAATCAGATACCTAACATCTGACTTATAATGCAATAAGACCACCTACTAAGTCATTCAAACTATGTAGACAGAACTCTTGTCATCATAAGGGAGAATGCCGAATTCTCTCAGATGCTTATTTTTTTATAATTTCACTGGCCTAATTTGCTTCATCTGTGCTGGCTCAGAGACGTGGAATCAGTCAAAAGGAAAGTAACCTTTTGTTGCTGGTTGGCATATGCTGGGGTTTGTATTTAGAAATTAATGAGAGAAATTATTTTCCAGATGCTTCTTTTAGTTCTAGCTGTTCCACATGCCCAAAGTTTTCTTAGGAAGGAAATGGCCTCATAATTCTCCTGTTAAATGAAAGTTAAAATTAACTAACCCCCAAACAAAACCCCAACCCCAAAAAACTTTGCTCAAAAGTATCCTTTATTGCATACTTTCACTGGAAAGGACTTTAAGTGTTCAAACCAAGAAGCAATCTTTTCCAGCAAAGCCACACATCTCACCTTTCAAAGCCGCTTGTTCAGCTTGTGTGTACATCCCCAGAAAGAAGTACGTACAGGCAAGGTTCACCCAAACATCTGGATTGCAAGTTGGTTGCTTGGTTAAGGCCTCATATTCCTGTAACAGAAGAAAGTTGATTTTTAAAAAATGCCTAAGAGCACATACTTGTATTAAATATCATTCTTTCTTCCACGATTTTACAATGTACCATTAAATTACTGAGATCAAACAATTAATTCTGAAGTTCAATGCAGTCCTTACAACAAAACCATTATGTTTTAAACTATGTCCCTAGTTTTTTGTTTACAGCAATATAACAGACCACAGGGACAAGCAGTGCCATAAATCATCACGAATGAGTACGATTTCTGTCAATATTGAAGTTACAGAGATATAAAACACATTTATATTGCAAATGTATTATTATAAAAATATTATTTACATATATAAACCCCAATATATGTAAGTTATAAAGGCATGAATATAACCAACTTCTGTTGCTTTCCTAAGTTCTCCTCCAGTCAAAGCCTGGGAGCCATAAACACCAGGGAAATCTCTTTGTTAATACTTACTGAAGCAAGTGTTAAATGTGTTTTTGTAAACCTGTAGGTAGTGCCTTAGTATATATTAAACCTGTGGAAGTGTGTTTTAAGTCTGAGGTTAAATATAATAATATAATAACATCAAGTGCAGGAAGGAAATTTTTTTGTACTATTAATAACCAAAATAAATATTTTTAAATAGTGTTTAATTTTATCACATCCTTTTTTATTTCCTATCTTTGTGTATGTTTTATGATTACATATTAGTACAGTGGTACATGTATATAATATAGAAATGTATAGATGTGTGTATATACATTGGGGATATGTACTCAAAAATCTTTTACTGACAGGGGTACAGCAAAAATTGTTTGGAGCCCACTGCATTAAAATACAAGCCTATAAGTTAGTACTGGGCAAATTCAAGATTTCCTCATAGATAAAGATTAGTAATTTGTGGTAAATATTAATAACCTGTTTCTAACTTTACCATTTCCCATTTTAAGATTTACAGCCAACATCTATAGACAGGCACTAGATACTGTATTCTGGTATTTTTTATGCATCCACATTCATTACATGTCCTTTAATTCTGCCACATAAACGGCTTCATTTTTTGTTATTTGTGAAACAGCAAAAACTTAACACTTCAATCTTTCAATCTACTTTTTTTAAACAACAAAAAAAAAACTTTGCAGCCCCTAAACAATTATATTCCTGAGGATAAACTTCTTTTCTCAGCGTAAGGCAGGGAAATCTCTCAATGTAATTCTTTTTTCTGTGTCACATTTCTGATAAATTACTAAGAAGGACCATCCCAATGGAAGTGCCTACTGCTGATGCTCCTGCTCTTCATCCAGCCATGGAGACAGGCAGCATAAAGCAAAGCAGGCAGGGTCACACAAGATGCTGCTGAAGGAATGTCATCCATTTACTCCAGATCACTGCAAGCAGCTCATTCCTCCCAGCAAAACAACCCCTTGCTGACTCTGTATTTGTTCTCCAAACATGTGAATTGGAAGTCCCCTCTACCTAGGGAGAGTTTAGCAGATTGAGCCAGTGCGGGTAGAAGACTTCTTACCTCTGAGGAGAAGGACAGATCTATATATATACAGCACAAGGTAAAATAAGCCATGCCCAAAGGACAGAAAATACCAAGAACAGAAATATGCTGACAACAATAAAATTTAGAGTTTGCAAGCATAAAGCATTATTTTTTTGTTGCCAAGTAAAGGTAAACTGCACTCCCCAAACAGAGAAGATACTGGTAAGGAGCACCCTTAAAAGCCAGCTCAGTCTTGCTAGTACTTCAGGGACTAGCTGTCTGACAATATTTACAATAAATAAATATAAATATAATAAATATCATCATAATAATGATTAATATTTTAAAAAAGAAAACATTTACATAGAGGCCAACCTTTCCTACTGAGGCCAGGTTACATAGGCCTGTCACAGAGCTCTGAGAGATAGGCCACTGCTGTTTATTGGGACCATCTGGAATATTTCAAAATTCATTCAGATTAAATGCACCCAAAGGTCTCTTTCGGCTAGGGCTTCAGGCAGATTAATTAGAAAAGACAAAGTGCATAAACACAAGTCATGTTCTGGCTGGCCATTCAAAGCAAGCAATATATAAAGAGTGTTCTAGCAGAACCAACGTGAATCTATGGAAAACACAAAAAATAAAAATTAGGACTATTAGTGCTCTTTATCCTGTAGTTCTGGGCCATGTGCCCAAACTATGTGCTGTTGCCCCTTTCCTAACTGAAAGCCATTCAACATCAGTCTCTCAAAGACTACTTCACAAGAACTTTCCCCCCTCCTCTCCAAATAAACCAACAAATCCAAACAAACTAAATACTCTCAAACCTGTCCTAACAGTCAACCTGTGACATACTTTCACCATCCAGGAGCATTAACAACTCTTTGCTGTTTTACTCTCCTCCTCCTCACGCCCCTATCATGAGACACATGCAATTTTCCTCAAAAGCAGGCTGCCAGGTTGATTGCCTACAACTATGGACATGTACTGACAATGAGGAGGACCAGCTCAATGCCCATATTACTTGTCCAGATTCTCCAAGCCCACTAACACAGATGCTGAAGAGCCAATAAATAAGCCAACATATACAGCTGCTCCACACGTGTTCAAATGAGATACCTGTCATACCTGACTACAGTCATGATAGAGAAGCCTAGAGAATTCCCAGAGCTAAAAAATCAATTTTTTACTTTCTCTCTTCAGCTATCAGGAACTGGAGTGTACCTGTATTCTCACACTTCCCACAGAATTACTCAAGCATGACAAGATACTGCTCATGGATGAACAATTACCCTAGTGCAGCCCTGTTCCTTCCACGATTTACTATTTGAGTAAAATTACCCTGAGCCAAGCCAGCAGCAGGTCTTGTTCAGTGAAGTGGTGGAATGGCTCCTACTTCTCTGCCAGGAGGAAGGTGGCAGATTGGAGAGACTGTCACTGGCTGTATGCAGTTTGTAGGATTTTCACAGAACGATGCATTGAAGGCTCTGGCCCAGGGATCATTCTTTGCTCTCATGTGTGCAGCTGATGGGCCAGAATGGCATTGCCATGTCCACCAGCTGCACCACACCAGTATCCCGCGTGCCTAGAGGCAGAGGGTGCAGACTGCAAGTGCAAAACTTGTTCTTGAATCCAACCAAGACGTGCACCTGCCCTTGCCAATTCATCTCATATATTTATTTAAATACCTCTAATATACATACACACACACATATATAAAAATAATAATAAATCCTCTCTTTCTTAAGGCCCCAGTGGATCCAATTTATAAGATTAGGCAGCTCAGAAACAGAATCGTTGACCTGATGCTCTGGTTCTGGTACTTGGGTGACACTGGGAAATTTCTCAGAAAAGGTTTAAGATTAGAGCTATGAACAAGTGTCAGCTGTTGCAGAAAGACAGATGGGTTTTTCCCCATTACAGACAGCAGATGTGGAAGATTCCAGTAAACTAATTAGATGCCACCATCTACTAGAGAAGCTCTGGTTGTCATATGATGCCAGTAAGACACAAGCTACTCAGTAAAAATAAGTTTGTCCATGAAGGAAGCTAGTTTGTCCCCAAGGAAGAACTGCACCATGACTGCTGGAAGAGTCAAGCCCATTGCAGTACCATTTGTAAAGTGGGGTACAGCAGTAGGGATGATCCCACCAGACCAGTGTCAGTGGCATAACCTTTGAGAAAGGCATCTGATGTTAAGAAGGGGAAAGTGGGATCCTAGTGAAGCTGAGGTTAGTACACTATCTAGAGGATACCTTAATGTTGTTGCTGTGCCTGTGATAAGAGAATGTGAATTCTCTCACATGAATGTGACAGAGATTTTGCTGTCATTCTCTCAGAAGATATTCCGGGAGCTGGACGTCTGTGTGTTTTTCACTTTTTCCCCATTTCTCCCAGTGCTGCATGATGGCCACCTCACCGCAATTCCCAAGCTTCTCCAGAAGTTGCTATGCAACCAATACGCCTGGCTCACTATGAAAGTATCATCATTAATAAAAGCACTGAACAGTGTGATTTCTGAAGACCCTCATCAGGAACATGGAATACAAACCATGAATTGTGAGTATAGTGACACGGACTACATGTTGACACTTGCAGGAACACCTAGGAGTGTGAATCATTTAGATTGTGTGCAATGTCATTCTGGAGAATTCTGCAGAATCTTTGACCCACAGTATTTTATTTACAGTGCTCTTGGCACTCCCAAAAGAGTGCTCCAAGATCTCAAGGGTATAGATTATCAAGGAATTTGCCCTTGACAATACAGCAACAACACCTCTGTAACACAGCAGATGAGATAACAGCATTTTACACTTCAGCATGGAAGTTGATAACTGAAAGGCAGTTCAATCTCCACAGTGCAATGAGACCTACAGCCTTAGAAATTAAAACTAGACTGTTCTGTCCCCGAAGAAACTAGGTTGAGAGGCATAGGCTCAATTCTCACATGTCACCACAAAATGACAAAACTATCAGGACTCATCACTGTGCAAAAAAACCAGTATAACATCTGAAGAGACAGGCCCTGTGATCTCTCACTTAAAACATAAACAAACAATCAAAGTACAGATCGCTCATACAAACCTTTTATTGTCCCTTCTTGGGTAGAAAAACGTGAAAATGACGACTATGTTGCAGTTTTTAAAGGCCTGAATCAACAGCATCACCTAGTGGTGAATCAAACACCACATGCAAAAACTAATTAGAAAAAAAAAAGCAGTTGCCTTTTCGTTGAAGGAAATGTAAAGTCTACTCTGGCTATAAAAGCACCTACTGGGTATTTCATAAGCAGAATTTATTTCAAATTTACTTTCAATTTATTTCTTACTTCAAAGAAATTGCAAGTTATTTTTCATTTGTATATGAACATTTTTCTTTTTCTTTAAACTTTCGCTATTAACACCTGATACCTAGATGTAAATTAACAACAGCAACTGATGTTCTATTAATAATATTTAAATTCCACAAGTCTAGACATGAATATTAATTTACCATGATGTCCTGTACTACTATTCTACATTCTATACTGCGCATACTGTCAATTTGATTCACTGAGCATTTCTAATATTTCCAACAGATGTTTTTCTCTTCAGTTTTTTTAAAGGGCAGAATGCCTTGTGCCTTTCTTACTTGGAAGCTTTAGAGTTTTCACCTCATGTATGCATCTTGTGCATGAGACCATCTATGTAAGAGAAAATATCATCATTGTTCTAGAATATATTTCTTTTCTTTTTATTATCTTTTGTTAATACTTTAAATTAACATCTGTTTTTAATATTAATTCTGGGGAAAGCACGTTCAAAGACTGCAAAGAGTTATACATCACAGTGAAGAGACAACAGAACTCTAAGATGCAAATATTAAAATGTACACATTTGAACAATTAACATATATTTTAGTGACTTAAAGCTTTTGGAAAATAAGACTGTCTCATTTAGTTGAATTACCTAATACAAGAAAATACAGAGTAGAGCAATAAAGGTCATTAAATGGCCAGGGGCATCAACCTCTAAAAAAAGAATTTTATCATGTGTATCACAGATAAGCTACACAATGGAGACAAAAACATTATTAAACCTGAAAAACTAAACTGTGGAAACCTAGATGCAAAAAGGGAATGATGGATTTAGGACATGAACTATGACATTCAAGAGAACAAATTAAGTTACTGAGCCTCATATCAAATAAGTCAGTAAATAACATTTAAAAAGTTCTATTTTGCAATGCAAATAGTATTTTCTTTTCCAATCCAATCTGCTTTCCACAGCATCTGCCTTATGACTGTACATTTGTACCTTAACTGGTTAGCAAGGCTGTTCCCTGTTACAGACTATCTTCCTCCTGTTGCCATTGCTTTACCACAACATCCCAGTTTCCAGCCTCGGGAAGCAGGATTTCCCCATCTTACCTCCAGAGCTCTCTTGTAGTCACCCAAATGAAACGCACAGTATCCGATCCAAAGATTGCCATCCTCCTCCTCCTCCTCACCCACGTGCTGTTTAAACTTTGTAGAGAATAAAGAACGTAAGAATTTTGTCAGCTGCCACAGTTTCTAAAGCCCCACAGATAACCAAAGCAATACTAGGCTATCATATATCGCGATGGTGGATGTGGTATCCACAGCTGTGGATGCTACTGGGGTGGAGATGCTTTCACATTTCGGAGGGCAGAAGCAGAAGCAGGCAGCCCTCCCAGGCCAAACCCAGCTGTGAAGCGGGGAGCAACAGATGCCTCTGCAGGGCCCCAAGGGTGCGAGAGGGACACAAGACAGGGGAAAGAGCCTCCTCTCCCAGCAGCCCTGAGGGCACAGGGCTGGCAGCGACGATGCCGCTCTACCGAGGAGAGCCCATCACCTCAAGCAAGGCGATCGCGCCGGTGAAGTCCCTCCGGGCCAAGAGTTCTTCCAGCTGCGGCACCTCTTTCCCTTTCTTCTTCCGCCTGTCTCCCGCCGGCGGGGTACCCCCCACGGCCGGCTTGGCCCGGGAGAGCATCTGGGCAGAGAGCAAAGAGGAGTCAGGTCAGAGCGGGCCGTCCTCGGCGGTGCTTCCCCCACCGCGTCCCCCGCCCCGCCGCCCCTCATCATTCTGCGATCCCTCACCCGCCCCGCCGCCCCTCACCATCCCGCGATCCCTCACCGCCCCGCCGCCCCGCACCATCCCGCGATCCCTCACCCGCCCCGCCGCCCCTCACCATCCCGCGATCCCTCATCGCCCCGCCGCCCCTCACCATCCTGCGGCCGGGCCCGGGCTCCGCGCTGCGCTGGCGGCGCCGTTGCCGGGGTAACGGCGGGACGGCGGAAAGCCGGGGCGAATAGGCGCCGGCTGAGGACCGGGGCCATCCCCAGGGTTCCGCCTCCGCTGCGGCGGACGGCGGTCTCCGCGGCTGCTCTCTCGGTCAGAACCGCGTTGGTTCCTCCTCCAAACCACATGGCTCTTCCTCTCCTCGCCTTTTGTTCCTTGGCCTGAACATCCGGGTCCCGCACTTGGGTCACGGCAGTCCCATGTAGGGCTACGGATTTGGGACTGAGTGGCTGGAAAGCGGTCCAGTGGAAAAGGTTGACAGCGGCTGAACGTGAGCCAGCGTGTGTCCAGGTGGCCAAGAAGGCCAGTGGCATCTTGGCTTCTGTCAGTTAAATGTGGCCAGTCCCTGTACACTCGTGTGCCACACCTCGAATCCTGTGTCCAGTTGTGAGCTCCTCACGGCAAGGACGACATTGAGAGGTTGGAGTGTGTCCAAAGGCGGGCAGAAAAGCTGCTGAGGTGTCTGGAACACAAGTCTGATTGTCCCAAAAAAGAGTTTTTTCACCCGGTGTTCAAGAGGCCAAACCACACAGGGTCAAGGTATTTGATGTATTTACAGTTCTGCACAGAAAGGGATGCTGGGTGGCAAATCCACAAAGCCAGCATGACAACTACCAAAACTTTTCATTGTTTATACATTTTAGCAAACTACGGCATTAAGGTCCATTGCCTACAAGCTACATAGTTCTCTTAATAAACAAGATTCTGTCTTCTGTTGATTAATGCTTCTCTTGCTTTTCATGCTAATTAGTATACATACTCAGTCTTTCTCTTCTTTTGGGTTGGTGTCTGTGAGTCAGTGGTCATGATTTACCCACTGCCAATTACCCTTTATCCAGCTTGGGCTGATTCAGCACAGTTGCTTCATTGTCTTTATTAGTTTCTTCCTTATTTTGCGGGTTCTGCCAAATGTCTTTGTGGCTTGTAAATTCTACGTTTTTTGTGTCCACTGCCAGTGGTACATCCTTATTCCCAAGCTTTGTTAACCTCCCTTTAGGTCTGAGATCACTGAAACATGTCAAGCCCTAAACCTTAACAAGGCAATTTTACCTACGAGTAATTTGGCTTTCCAACACCTGGACATCACTTAAAGCTTGCTTGTTAGCTGCTCTCCGTTTCACAGATTAAATATCTTTTTGATTAGTCTTGAAAGTATACAAAGACCAAACATCAAAGAACATATTTTCTTAAGAAAATTTTTACATATTCCATGTTTTGCCACATAATGATGAGTGGCTGAAGGAGCTGGGGTTGTTTCGCCTGGAGAAAAGGAGGCTCATGTGAGATCTTACTGCTCTCTACAATTACCTGAAAGGGAATTTTAGCAAGGTGACAGTTGGTCTCTTCTCCCAAGTGACAAGTGAAAACAGCTTCAAGTTGTGCTATTGGAGGTTTAGGTTGAGTATTAGGAAAAAATTCTTCACTGAAAGGGTGGTCAAGCAGTGGAACAGATTTCCCAGGGAAGTGGTGGAGTCACCATCTCTGGAATGTTCAAAAGACATAGCACTTAGGGACATGGGGAACTGACAGACCTGCAGTGTTAGGTTGATGGCTGGACTTCAATGACCATAGAGGTCTTTAACAATCTTCTCTGATTAGAAACGTCAGTGCAGAGGACTAAAACATAACACTACTGCTGACAGCTCAACTAACTAAAAAATACATATCCATGGACAGGACTAATGAACTATCTGTATTTCTACCTTTTTGCCTTCCTTGAGAAGAAAATTTTCTTGCACTTCATCAGGAAAAAAAGCGTGTTTTTTGGTATGAATAAATATATCCTGTCATATTCCCATCATCTGTAACATAGACCAGCAGTAAAGAACTGTGTGTTGCTTCTTCAGAGTATGGGTTCCATATTCACTGTGTCTCAATCACTTCAACATGGCTTGACCCAGGAATGATACACCCAGCTTACAACTCTGTCTGAGAGGTTGCTCTGCAACCAGGAACCACTGGAGCACAATGGCACCATGATGGTGTTCCTTGTTCATGAATGTGCTTTCATACCACAGGCCACGAAGAAGGAAGGCGGATAATCCACTCTCCCACAAAGGATTTCTCTGCAAGAAATTAATTTTTAATTACTTAGTCAAAGTGATAAAGACTGTTTGCCAGTGATTTAGTCTCCTTTTATAGCTCTTGTCTATTATGTAAGGTATTATTTCTGTCAGGAGAAAATTGATTTTCTGTAAATAATTCTGAAATTATTTGCCGTTTCAGAGATTTGATTTCAAGTGTTTGGGGTTTTTGTTAATATTGTGTATATGGACTAATTCATATGATACAGATATCTATCCTCTTAACTTTTCTAGGATTTTCTATTATCTAATAGAAAAATAATTTCAGCAGGCTAGAAAATTTACATTTTCTCTGTAAGAACCTTGTGAAATCAAGGAAAACATCTAGATTGACAAGGATACTGTAAGATGCATTTTCCCTTTTGTATCTTTAAGAATGCCTCAGAAGTACTTCAGTTCAAACTGAAAGAAAATAATAGTGGTTGTAAATACCTCAAAGTAATTTTCAGTAGTGTCATAGAATATTCTGGCTCTGTACAGTAAACTAGGAAAACTGAAGATTTTGGGTTGAGACTTTTTTTTACTATACAAGTGCCAAAGTCTGTTGGGTAAAGGAGCAGAAACAGAAAAAGCACAAGGTGTCATTGATAAAGGAGTTATATTTTTGACTGAAATGCAAGCAAGCAGATACTACAATTTGGCAAGATTTTTTTATTTTTTAAGGAAAAAGTAACTGAAAATTTAATTTTACTACATTGCTTTCTTCTGTTTTTTTACAGATTCTTTTGGACGATCCTGTTGTTCTAAGGATCAACATAAATACAGCTAAGATATTGACTCAAATGAAAGCACTCTTAGCTGCTCCACTGGTTTCTTCTATTTCCAAGCGGCTTCTGGATTTGTATGTCATGGATCTGAAGCTGGCGAATGCACAAGAGCTAACAGGTATGCAGTGCCAGTGGGTTAGCTGTGGGCACAAGGAGGACAGTGTCAACTGGGATAAAAAGTGGTAGCAGCATCAAATTGACCAAAATATTTTAACATGTCTGGTGTAGAAATTTTTACGAAGATGCAGTACAAAGTAGGTGGAGATGTTATAATCAATTCCTCATATGAAACACTTAGATGACAATTCATCAATTAAGGACAAGTCAAGAAGTTTGTCTATTCTAGAAAAACACTGGAAAACTGCTGCCGTTCTTACCTTCACTATTTTTTTAGCCAGTGCCATTATCCTGAGTCTGTGAGCTGTAAAATTATTAATGATCATGTTTATTTCCACACAGAATTGCTGGAAGAATGGGAATTGACTTACACTGATGGCAGCAAAAGGGAAATCATGCACCCTTGACTAAACACTGAGATAAGCATCAGAGAGTGCAATGAGTGTTTAAATAAAAAATCAGAGAGTGGAAAGTGAGGGCTAAGAAACAGAGAGGAAGGAGGGAAAGGAAATAAAAAAAGGGAGAGAAAGCAAAAGCAAGAAGTGAAAAAAAAAAGATCATCATATAATCAAAGCAAGAGGTTAGGACATGACTTTGGATCAGCAACAATCATGTGCTTCAATTCCCACAATATCTGGGTAAGATCATGTTCTTTCAGTAATGGTGCTTCACCATGTTCTGCATCTTGTACCTTTGAAAATGCATCTGACAACATTTGACATCTCAAGATAAATCATACACAAAAGCGATAGCAATGAAATACTCCTCTGCCACAGCTACAAAGGCAATCCCTTGAGATGAGAAAATGGGAAATGATCTTTTTAAAAGCAAGGAACTTGAAGAATACTTGCTTTCTTTTTTATGGTATCAACAATTTCTGAGTCTTCACCTACCGTGGATAGACCACCCATGACGAGAGAAGCTGAAACATGTAAGTAAGCACGGATCATGTGTGCTTTTAATGCTTTTGTTCAGTCTCTATTGCCCAGCTCAGGAAGGCAAACAAGAGTCATGTTGGTTAAAGAACTCCAAATGGTGACCTGAAAATTTGTCATTTTTATCTTTATTTGGGAAGGGGAAACTTGCTTTAGTTTTCACTAATGTTTATGTCCGTGATTTTTTTGGGTCCGTGGGAAATGCACCTTCAAAATTTTTCTGCTATTTCCATCACCCACCTGTCATCAAGATTCAGTCAAGTTAATAAAAAAGCTGTCCTTGTATTTGATTTTAGCATTACATTTTGGTAAGTTTTTAGAAGTTTGTATGTGTAGAACAAAAGGAGGGGAGGCAAGACAATCCACTGATCCAGTATGAGTCAGTGTCAGAACTGAAAATGCAATACATGGTTAGCTCTGTCCACACAAATATATCCAAACCAGAAAGCCACATCACTGCAAGTGCTGTGTCCCAAGGAATGCAGTTGTACTGGTTCAGGATGTGTGCTGATATATTTGCACTGCCATCTGGATTTACAGGATCAAGCGTGCACGAGCTTGAAAATCTCATAACTCCATCCCATCACATAATACAAACATGTGTAATGTTTAATTAAAAAAAGTTTTAGGAAACTGAGGTATATGTCCAAGACATAAATTGTTACACACTCAAGCCATTTACCTTTGTAAAAATAAACAGAACAGATGTTTGCCCATTAAGGGTAGCTTACATTTGTCTCTTGACAGAGGTGTATCCTGCTGAGTATAGGACAGAGGCAAAGCGGTAAGCTGAAAAGATAAATATGTCCTGTCACTCTGGAAACAAAGTCCTTTAGAGAAAGAAAACAGTAGTTAAGAGGAAAGACTTCCTACTATTTATTTTTGTAGTATGCAAGTTAGGTAGAAAAAAAAAATTCATATCAAAATGTCTATGTGTTGGGAAAGGGTTAACAGGAAGAAGACTTTCTTAATTGAGCTGGATATTTATGACACATCATATATTAGCTTCATCTTCTGGTATGTGGCAACATAATAGATCAGTAGGAAGATGAGGCCACCACCCAAGCTGCTGGTAATATGATGCAATTCCACTTTTCTTACCCTTGTCTGTAGTGTTCCTCTTACTAGAATGGTAACTTCTGATGAGAACAGTCAGTGCTTTGCAGTGTAATTTCGTTCTAATCTGTGTCAGCAACTAAATTATGGTAGCAACCTGAACTCTCAATAACCCATGGGAATGGCAGTATTATCATGCTGTACTATCAGGATCCTGCCTCACATGACCCACATGTTTTTATGTTGGTTTACAGGCTTGTTGCTTATCAGTTGCTGGTTCCAAAGAATAGTGTTTGCAAAATCTTTCCTAATGTTCTTCTGTAGTTAATGAGAAAGAAAAAAAGATCAGTTCTGAAAAGTCAATATAGCTGCTATGCAGCTGCTATACATGTGCACTATATCCGTGTATGCAGCTGCTACATATGTATCCTATACAGCTAAGTTCATAATAATTTATATTATCGTCTTCTAAGTCTAGATAGTAGAGGTATTGTAAAAATAATTTAAAAGATGGAAAAACATTATTTCATGTCCCTGGTCTCCTCTCTAATATTGGAAGTTAAAGAAGACATCTTTATACTCTCCAGTTGAGACCTGTAAGTTACTGACATTAAATAAACACAGACATTACAGTGATGTATTTTTTTTCTTTTCTGTCTGTAACCATATTTGTGATTCCAACCGCTAATAAAACTGAGAAAAGGGAAACTGAAACATTTCTATTTTATTTTTCTTCAATGTAATTTTCCAAATCTTTTAAAAGACAGGGTAAAAGCTGTTAAAGCCCCAGACAATCAAAATAATTTGGAATCAGACTTAGTAATAGTGGGTAGAACTTGAAAACCACATCGATGTTTTTCAGCATTTATCCTGTTGGCTAAATATGAAGAACTACTACAGCATATAATGTCATGCATATTTATTATTAAAAATTCTGTATTTTGTGGAAACAATGTTGACAGCCTCATTTATTAAAAAATATAGACATAATAGATTTCAGGCCACTGAAATCAAGGAAATTTGTTTTCTAAGTGAGAATTAAGAACATAAATGCGTCTACTGTTCTTTTTATTTATAATATTTTCAGATTTTTTTTGTCTCTCTCTTTTTCACATTTCTCAGTTCTGCAATTCTGGAGACTTGTAGCATCTCTTTTATTTTAATGGAACCTCATACTCTTGTGTACTGTCAAAGTTTCTGGCTCTGGAGAAAATAAAAAATAATGTGCAACTGTGAAAAACATAAGCTGATTGTAACAATAGTAATTAAATGACATGGAGAAATAATTGTAGCAAATATTCAGGGAAAAATCCATTTTAAAGGACATTGTCAAAACATGTTTTTCTGTGAAATAAGATGAAGGGATCACAGTACTTGTTTTCTTTACAAAATAGTGGCTTGAAGAATGCTCTATTGGTTGTCTTTGGTACCAAAGAAATTGAAGACAAACTGACAATATGTTTGTGTTATTTTCAGACTTATTAGGACTATTGGTACTGCAGGTAGCAGTTTGACTGCAGGAACTCGATACCTTCACCTACTTCGTTGGCTCTTCCGAGATTTCCAGAATTTTCATTCCATATATTCTCTCTATTTTCTCCCCTATGAGTGGTCAAGTGGAAATAATGATTTGTAATTAAGTAAAAACTAAATTAGGCTGCACGCCAGTAATAAGATCCTAAAAATGCATATGGTAAAGGTCTTGGAGATAGTGCATCGCTTAGTTGCAATACAATATGAGCTGATAGGCAGAGGGACTCTGTTGTGCTCAGACTATCATTCCCATTTTTCAGGACTTTCAGACTCTGCACAAAAAAAGAGAAGCCACTGAAGTTAGGAAAACCTTGTCACATGCAGCATTTAAAAAGGAGTGGAAAATGTTCTATAGACCATAATGTTACACAGGCTGAGAGAGGAACAAGTCTTTGGAATTTTTTGCTCTTCTTTTTCTCTGAATGTCCTTGAATTTTCTAGCAGACCGAGAGAACTTCTCAGAGTAGTTTTAGATCAGGAAGTCAGTGCCAATTATCAGTTGCAAATACACCCTATAATATCTAGTTGTTTATTATCCAATAAATCCTAGGGCAGAACAAATACAGTGCTTTAAAGTGCTGTAGAACCAGGCACTAAAAGTCACTTTTCAAGAAAACTAATGAAACAATTCTCTGGTGAGTTAATTTGAAGTGGTATTTCTAATCGAACACAAAACTGTAAGAATACCTAAAGAGAACTACTATGGTATTTTGTAGGTATGCAATATATGGACAGGTAATGTTGGTGATGAGGAACTGAATTTTTCCTTCAGACAAATAAATACAGGACCTCCCTATCTGAATCTAAATCATCCCCATGCTGCTGAAGCCAAAATAAGTGATAAACTACAGTGATTCAAGGGGAGACCTCCATGAGCTGTTAATCCTGCTAGGATTACAAAAATAAGGGTCTCAAGCTGATGTTCACCTAAGAACTGACTTCTTGAATAGACACTTGCATGTAGTTAAGATATGTAATGCTGAGATCTTTCTTACCTTTCGGCCAAGATTATAGCAGTAGCTGATGCCTAGAAGCCACAGCTAAAAAGAACGCACTGGGGATGTCAGATGCAGTTTTTTAGCACCTTATTCCTTAGACAGTGATTAAATCTCAGCACTTTTAAGAGAGAATAAATAGTTCTAGAAGATGTGCTTTAAAGATGTTTTTGGGATAATTTTGTGGGTTGTCAGGAGAAGTTACTTTAGGTAGGATATTGTCAGTGTTCGAATTTCTTGCTCTGTTTCTCCAGTCACGAGAGACAGACTTTCAGAGGAAGGCAGAGTTCTTGCATTTGCCTTCAGGATGTTCCCATTACCTGTATTTTTGTTGTGAGCCAGTATTTCTGGTTAAAGCTGCAGTCACCTATAAGAGTCAAAAAGCTTTCTTTTTCCCCCCAACACATAATTTGTCTTCTGAGTTTCTGAACTGGATCCTTCACTGACTAATTCTTGAAATGTGAGAGCTGGCTCACGGTTGGAGAAAAGTTACTGAGATAGTGGAGAGAGTGCCCTAGAGAGATACAGAAGATTTCTTTGGGTAGCTGTCTGTTTTTTATCACCTCTTGGGTTTATAAACTTCTAGACTGGACGTTATGAAAGAATTAGATGAGGTTGGCTGGTATCCTCGGGAGCTTAAGTGTTATTTTGCAGCCAGGACACTATAAATGGACTGGCATTTGTGTCTCATCTCTTCTGTTCCTCAGGGACTAACAGTGCCTTAAGCAGAGGCAACAACAACCACAAACTTACAGAAGCTTTTGCTTTTGGCAAGCCTATCAAATTTTGTGCTTTGCACATCAGACTGGTTTATTTACTTTTTCTTCTCTCCACCCTCATGAACATCTATAGTATCAGTAACTGTCGTATTTACAGTACAATGACACAGCTTTTCTTTGTCTCTCTTATGCCATGAGGCAGATGTTGCTGATCAGTCTGCCAGGCAACTGTGTTTGATGTCCAAAGCCCCAAGGGTCAAGGGAAAGTGTGGTGTTTGGCAGGTTTCATGGAGCGCTCGCTTCATCCTAGTTGCTGCCTCCTGCCACGCTCCCTGCTGCTCCATGTCACCCGCTGCTCCTATCATGGGAATTGGCATTGAGAGACTACACATACCAGGCAATTAAAAAGTTGAGAAGCCAACAATTGATTTATACCATATTCTGACTGGGGCTGTGGCATTGTGATGGTGTGAGACAATGGAGAGAGTAAAAAGAAATGCTGTGACAAGGCTATAATTGATTTTACCTTTTGTTTTTAAAGGACAGTTTTAAGCTGCTATGAAAACCAAGTGAATACATTAATAGATATGAAGCCAGGGAGACCTTGATGCCATTACATACTCCCTGTGTGACCAGCTGTGTAAAATACTCAGTTCTAGTTGCATTATCCATGCTGACTGTTTCTTCTGATAGGCTAAGAAGAGTATAAAAATACAAGTCCTGCTCTGCTGAAGTTAATGATAAATCTCTTATTGACTTATATGGGATAAGTTTCAAGGACTCTGGAAATACCTATAAAATGAGCCAGTGATGAGCAGATGATCTCCGCATGAAAAGCTGTGTTCCTTTCTCAGTCTGTGGCTCTAGCCAGCCGTACTGGTCCACATGTTTATGTGACAGACTGCTAATTTAGAATAACTGTCTTATTAATTACAGATGCTAGATTAAATATGTGGAGGTTTTTAAGGGCTACTTTTAAATGCTGGGTCATGGTCTTCTCTGGGTATTAGAAAGATTCGAGCAATAGTAATTTGATATTAAAATAGAATCACATAAAAAGATCTGAGCAAGTATATCTGAGGTGTATTCAATACCTTTTAAATATAGACTTTGAAAGAAACCATGAAATTGCAGTATTGTTTTATACCAAAAGCCCTGTTACTTACATTGTTTCTGATTATTTTCCTTATTTGTCTTAAAATTGTTTCAGGAAGGTAATAAAAGTTAAGTGATTTATTATCTGACAACCTCAATGTAGGTTTCAGTAGAAAAACAGAAGCTGTTGAATGTCTGGATAAACACTCCATATTCAGGAGCACACCCAATACTTCATTTAAATTTATTTCCTTTGTCCCTAGAGTTTTCCATAAGGCTTGTGGGTTGATGGGGGTTTTTTGTTTCCTTGTTCGGTTGTGGTTGTGGTTGTTGTTGGGGGGGTTAGTGATGCCATTTAAAATTTAGCTTTGGTCCTGCAGGCCTGAGATGTGACCTTCAGCTTTGCTAATCCTTACCTGATGCAAGAGATTCATCACACGGAGTGTCAATATCTGGGGCCCCCATCTGAGGAGGTGGGAATGGGCTGTGAGAGCTGTGCTGGCTGGGAGCAGACTGTCTGGGGTAGACCTGGGGTGCTTTAGGTGCACAGTGCTGGCCAAGAATGAGTGGACTGAGCCTTGTGCTGAGTCTGTAAGCAGAAACGAAGGCTTTGGTCTGAAGGACTGCAAGTGGGATATTTTTGCCAACACAAAAAGTACTTCAATATTATAAGCTAAAGGAATGAAATTAGTAACTTATCACAGAAGAAAATACACCCTTGACTTATGAGCTCAATCAGTAGAGTTGGGGTGGCAGTGTAATCAGAGATGTAGGGCAATGCAAACATGAAGTAACCATCTGTTTTCCTCTAGGTTTTAACAGACCTTGCATTTTATTTCCATTTTGAAGAGTTGTCTTTATGGTTCATTCGGCCCCTCCCCTTTCTTCTCTCAGCTTATGCCTGTGATGAAGAGTTAGTGCACTTATCAGGCAAGGTTTCTGGTAATGTTTTAGTTTATAGCCTCAGCCTTTCCATTAGCAAACATTCTCAGCGACCTTTAGCCTCTCTTTTTTCCTGAGTTTTGCTGCTGCTAGTTTTTCACCTTGAAGTGCCACCTAGTACAGTGGAGGGACGGGCAGAGGTGAAGGCAGGGAAGAGGACGGGGAAGTGTGGGAGAGAAGGATTGCACAGCCTGTCTTTGAATCTACAGAGTGGAAATCTCTTTCATTCTGTCCAGGAACAAACCCAATGTAGAGTACCTGAAAAAAAGAGATTTAGAAGACAAAAACAAATGGGAGAGCACACACAATGGGTCTAAACTGAGTGACAATGAAGCAACTCGTGTTGGTGCTGGCCATTTGGCCTTTGTTTTCCTCACTGCAGCTGCTGAAGCAAGTGGGTTCAAATTGGTGTAGCAACAATAGTTATTGGATCAATGTGATGCTCATGAATTACTTGGATTTCCCATCAAGTACTGAAAGTTTGGAGTTAGCTGTGAAACGAGCCTTGGAACATGTACAAAAGGAATTCCAGATGACAGGTAAGCCAGCGAGTGTTGGTTACCCCTTTCTTCCTGTGGTTTCTTGTCACACTTTGTGTCACAGTTTTATGCTCATCTGAGCTTTAGCAAGCTGCTTCTCAGAGAAGCTCCTTGCCTGCCCATCTTATGTAGATCTTACAGAAATAATGACCTCTCTTTGTATAAACAGAAGTGCTCTATAAATGGGCAGAACCATATATGTTTTCATGGTGTTTGGTCAGACTGTTCCTGCATGCTTCTCTGGAGATGTTCAGCTGGGTTTGGTAACGTGGAAATTATTGAACTGGATCAGACAAGACCAGTGATCCATCTAGTGCAGTAATTGGGATGCCCTTGCTTCTTCTCCTGACTGGATTAGCCTCTAATTTCTGAAAATAATTTTCCTCTTGACCCTATCTGTTGATCACATCATGTTCTGAAGTGTGAAGAATCTGCAGTCCATATTTTTCCTTCATTTAGAGTCATGTTGCTTTTATTTATTTTGATATCTTACCTCTCCTTTGAACATCACCAATCTACTGTCACTCTCCAGAATATCATGGGAAAAAGAGGTTCCAAAGAAATAATAAGAGAAATAATATCTATTCCCTTTCTGCCCTCTAGTTTAAGACATTTTGTCCAATTTTATTAGAAAGTGGTCTCTCGGTTACTCCCTACAGAGCCTTAAAAAATTTGTCTGGTAATGGCCAACACTAGAAGTACATTGTACTGAAAGTACTGACATGCAGCAGAAGTCAGCAGTCCACATTGGAGCAGATATCACAGTCACATCCATAGTAGTGGGGTCGTAGGTAGAAGCAGGGAAACCTCATAGTGTAAGACTGCTCAGACCTGTGTCAGAAGAGGGATAATAGTGTATTAGTGGTTACCTGGAATTCATGATGATGTTTGCTTTTACATTTGCGTTACAGGAGAAAATGTTACAGTGAATGCCACCTTCCACAACTTTTCTTCATCACTCTATGTCTCACAAGGCTGCCGTACGAGCACCTGTGAAGGTGTGGAGCTCATCAAAACCATTTATGTGAGTAACTGGCTTTTTTCATTCTGCCTGGGTGCGCATGTGTGTCTCTGTCTTTCCTTATTAACTTTTGATCCTGTTATTCAGTTCCCAAGAAATTTGATAGGGAAGCGAAATTTTCAAAGAGGAGCTGTTCCTGTATGTTTTGTGAAAAGAAGTAGGCAAATACTGGAGATTCTATGAATGCTTCCCAGAGACTGCCTTCAGCTTCTGGCTCCTTTTCCTATGCTTAAGTTGTCCTCCTTTTTATATCTGCGCAACTCTGTGTGGTCACACAGCCAAAGCAATCCATTAAAAAAAAAACCCAAATAACAATTAACTAGAAAACCAAACCAACTACTCAAACACTCAAAACAAGCCAAGCAGAGCAAAAAAGGTCCATTTCCAACTGGATCAGATCCTGATCTGGTTTACCATCAGTTTATACAATACACGAAAGAGAGAGCTGTGGTGAGGATAGAGACATGTGGACAGAGAAATCATTAGGCTGGCACTGTTAACAATGAAATGGTTATGGAACTATGCCCAAAGGACAAAGATAAAGTGCTTGCTCCTCACTAGATATCACAAAAGTCACGTGAGAGAAACGATGTGAATACTTTAATATGAGGAAAAGCTTCCGTTAAAATTGGTGCATTACAAGAAGCTGTGTTTCTGAAGATTTTCACACCTCTGAGTGAAACTTTGTCAATCCAATGTGAATTTTCAAGTCTACTAATCTATGACCATGCTCTAGTCTTTGCTAAGAAATTGTCCTTCATGACACACAAAGATACAGGTCAGGCCTCATTTGATGGTCATGGAAGGATTTTTTTTAATATTAGTTTCATATGCACTTAACTAATAATTTTTCTCACATACAGGACCTTGTAATTCCACCCTGTCTTCTGCAAATGCAAACTCTTCTGGGGTGTGTAATTTCAAATGTGCAATTATAACAATATTTTAATCCTTACTGTCTTAACAAATGTCATACTCTTTCTTTTTTTGGCTTTCTGTGATTTTTCCTCCTCCCCTTTATGTTTGTTCTTTTAAACTTTCTGTAGCTCCTTTCCTACCCTTTTCTTGCTTTTGCTAGGTAAATTCTGTGACTCCTCAAATCCTACAATTTTCTTCATTCTCCCATCCTCCTCTCTCTGCCAGTCCTCTGCCCTACCCCAAATGACCCTTTTTTATCCCTTGCAGGATACTGGCACACTTGGCTGTGCTGTCATAGGACCCGCTTGCACTTACGCCACCTACCAAATGGTCTCGTAAGTACCAGTTCTTCCCCCTCATATTGTGATGTTAAAGATATCAGCTGCTGAACAAAACAGCAGAGGCACTGATGTTTAGAATACATCAGACACCTTGAAGGCCTATGGTCAAGGCAGTAAGGCTTTTATGTATAGCCACTCTGTTTGGTAGGTGGAAGAAAATCTCCTTCCAAAGCCCATTGATAAAATCCTGGCTTTAGTAGGGAAACTTCTAATTCCTGACAATAAACTGAATGATTGATTGAGGAGCGGCTGGAGAGCAGCCCTGCAGAAAGGGATCTGGGGG
The DNA here is from genome assembly GCA_013396875.1 of Vireo altiloquus. Classification (NCBI taxonomy): domain Eukaryota; kingdom Metazoa; phylum Chordata; class Aves; order Passeriformes; family Vireonidae; genus Vireo; species Vireo altiloquus. The sequence continues at coordinate 136,921 of VZRF01009287.1, read as the reverse complement.
TGCTGGTTGGCAGCAGTCTCAACACAAGCCAGCAGTGTGCCCAGGCAGCCCAGAGGGCAAACCCTACCCTGGGGTGCATCAGACACAGCATCACCAGCTGGTCAGGAGAGGGGATTATCCAGCTGTACTCAGCAGTGGTGTGGCCTTACCTTGACTGCTGTGTGTACTTCTGGGCCCCACAATTTCAGAAGGATATGAAGGTCCTTGAATGCTTACAAAAGTGGTGAAAGGGCTGGAAGGTATGTCCTGTGAGGAGCTGAGGGCACTGTCTAGTTTGGACAGAAGGAGGCTGAGGGGGCATCTTGTTGCTTTCTATGGCTTCCTGGGAAGGGCAAGTGCAGAGGCAGGTGCTGATCTCTTCTCCTTGGGATCCAGCAACATGACAAGTGGGAATGATCCAAAGCTGTGTATGGAAAGGTTTAGTTTGGGCATTAGGAAACATGTTTTTAGTGAGAGCATGGCCGAACACTGGAACAGGCTTCCTAGAGAGATGGTTGATGCCTTAAGGTTGTCATGTTTAAAAGGCATTTGGACAATGCAGTTTATAAGTGGTCTAGTGGAAGGTGTCCATGTCCATGGCAGGGGGTTTGGAACTAGATGATCTTTAAGGACTCTTCCAACCCAAACAATTCTATGATTCTATGAATACCTGCTTTAGCTTTTGGTTAGTCAGGAAGTAGTAAGGCAGTTGGACTGTATGATTTTGTAGGTCCCTTTTAACTGAAATAATCTATTCCATTCTAAGTCTGTCAAAAAAGTTGCCTGTTTAATTAGTGAAATACTCTCCCTGTCATTATTTTATATTACATGTATTACATCATCTATGTCTGTTTCTGTTGCAGTGAAGTTTTGTCACAATAATGCAAACTCTTACGGCCATGGGTTTTGCAGGCAAAAGTCCTTGTTACAAAAAAACATCATACAAGAACTGAAATATTTTGAGTCTAGTCTGATAAGATCGCAGCATCCAGGAATATACTTTTGTCCTTAAAAGCTTATTCTCTCTGTGTATAAAATGATCTTTGTTTTACAAATTCCTTGTCATCAGAGGGTTGCCTTAGTTTTTTTCTCCCTGACTGCTACTGTTGTACAAGTCCTAAAATACACCTATGTGTAACTAAAAGACTTTTCCTTTGAATTGTAGGAGTAAAGATTTTTTTGATGGCAAAAAGCTGTCACCCTGCAGCACTGTCCCAATAAAGAGATTAAATCCATCCCATGGTAATGGCAGCCAGGAAGCAGAAGCCTGTCTTGAGCCTGTGGACCCCTGTCACAACCCTTGGGGCTGAAGTGGTGTGTGGTAGGGGTAACTGGAGACAGTGAGAGAAGCTGCCTAGAGCAGTTCAACAGGGCTTTTTGGTGCCAATACAGACTTGAAATATGCTTGTGTTCTTGAGGAGCCTTCTGGTCCAGGTTCAAATTGGTGCTAAACTAACTCAGGGCACAAGAGGAGAGGGAGGTGAGGATGGAAATCAGGTGGTAGCTGCCTTGGTACAACAGCAATCTGTTCAGACTTGTCCTCTTATTTCTTCCTTCAGACTTGAAACAATACTGAGCCTGCCTCTGATTTCTGTAGGGAGTTTTGGACTATCCTGTGACTACAAAGTAAACCTAACCCGCCTTCTGACCCCAGCCAGGAAAGTGAATCAATTCTTCTATTATTTTTGGAAAGATTCTAAGCTGCCATTCAAAACCACAACCTGGGAATCTGTCTACATTTACAAGAGGATTGAAACCTCAGAGGCATGCCTCTGGTAAGATCTGGTTCCCCTCTGAGCCAACTGTTGATAAATGCTGTCTCCATCCTCAGACATGGTTTCTGCAAACTGTTCTTTCAGTCCTACACTTTGGGAGGTGCCTTACTACTACCAAGGAATGAGAGAAGGAAAAGATGAATTGTACCTTTTAGCTGTAGGACTTACCTGAGTGTTTCTCTCAGTCTATTTTATGTATTTGCAAGCCTTTGCTTTTCCTTTGGACAGCATAGCTCACGTGTTGTCTCTGATGAAAATACTTTTTTATAGCACCCTTGATATAAATAGTGTGACATGAGAGGCTCCTCCACAGGCTCCCCATAGGTGCCTTTTTAGGTCAGGGGTCTTACCAAGCTCTTAAAATGTTTCTCCACATTAATGGCTTCAATCTGTAGGCACTATTGTTACTCCAAAACATTTCCAAAATTCAAGCTGTATCTTTCTTCAAACAAAATTGCCCCAGTGATTGCAGAGTTTAAGCTATACTCTCACCAGTTTGGAGCAAAGGAGACAGCTTTCACTTTGTGACCTGAAACATCAGGCTGTGCTTGATTCTTAGAATTGCTGAGTTTTCTGCTTCCATGAAAACAAAGCCTACTTTCAGACAAATGGACTCTTTAATATACCAATATTTATAATTACTTTTCTATTATTGAGTCTTAACTTTCAGCTCATATGAGTGTTTCTATGCTCCTTTGATTTTTTTTTTTCAATTTTGGGATATAAAAAGCTGATTGATTTTAAAAAATCATCTAATTTCTCCTACTAATTTTATGAACATAGCTGAAAGGTAGCAAAGAGTTCATGGAAATAACTATTAAATACATATATTGCTAATTCATAATCTGAGGAACTTTCAGAATTCTAAGCAAAATTTATGACTGTGTTTGCTTCAGAGTGATAAATGCATATACTTATGGAATATTTTGCATACAGAATTAAAAGGGTTTTTTTCCTGAATTAAGAGACCTAAAACCTGATCTCCATTTAACTCTTTTGTAGTTATTTATGGACTTTTATTGTTTCCTTCTTCTTTCTTAGTATAGATAGCAACTCGATCACATGATGTAATTGCTATGATTACCTCTCTTTGATGTTTTGAAATATCAGTGCACTTCGCTCATCTCTTACTACAATCCATATTCCTCCATGTTTGCAGCTGTAATTGCCAACACACTGCACACACTTAAATCCCTTTAATTCCTGAAGGTTTCATACCTTTCAGTGAAATAATTGCATGGAAGTTAGTTCTGACCTTTCTAAGTGTTTGTTATTTCACCTTTTTTAATGCTTCTGATCAGGACCTTCTTTATGACTTCAGAATTGTTCAAGCCCCTTTATTGTTGAATTAACAAAAAAAAAATTAATTTTGTATCTCATCCCACTTTTCATCCTAATTTAGTTGTAAAAATGCATCTCATGCTTCCTTAATAGGAACTGTCAACATGAAGGTTTTTTAACAGTCTAATTTAAAAAAATCCATTTTCTCTAAAGCACAAGTATTACTGCATGAGCTTTTCCCATATACGTATAAAAATAAGTGAATATTCACAATGATAGCAAAATCAAGTTATGTTTCAACTATGCATATGTTTCTGTAAGTTAATGGTTAATGATTCTGTTCCTGAAAAAAAAAGAAAAAAAAGGAAGCAGAAGGTATTTAGTAGCTCATGGGACTGAGATCTCAGTGTTGGTAGATCGAAGGTTGTGTAGTTTGGAAACAAAGAGAGTTCTTCTGGTTTTGCGTCTGCATTAATTTTGTTTCATATAGAATATCTCTTCTCAGAAACAACATATTGAAATAAGAGTAGGATTCAGGAGTTGACTGTTGTTCCTTAATCTTTTATCAAGTTTTTTACTTGCTTGCTCTTTTTGCTAAGCTCAATTTTCCCTTTGAGTTTTAACTAATTCTCTGTAGGCTTTTTGTTGCTACTTTTCTTCCCTTACTTCTATTATAGTCAGGGCACATGTGTGATTTTCATCTCAGTTCTTTCTGTAGTTACTGTTTAGTCCTTTGAAACTTCACATGTGCCTTCTACCATTACCACTGATGTCTTAAATAGCATCTCTGCCTCTCTGTTAGTTTCACTTCCTGCAATTTCCCCATATCCCTGATTTTTTTTCCTTAATTGTTAATGTCTTATTACATCATTGCATTTTCCAAATCCATCCTTTGTACAACCATGCTCAAATACCTCTGGTTGACTTTCCAAGCATTTCTGCATCTTTCATGCCATGTATTGATTTTCTCACTTTTATTGCTGCAGAAAAGGTTTCATATCAGCTTATGAACATTCTTGTGTGCTCTGAACAGCCTCTCTTACACTGTGGCTGATTTAGGAAAATGTGTGGAGTTAGCAATTTCCTGACAATATCTTTGTTCCCTTGTGCCAGGTACATGAATGCTTTAGATGCTGGAATCACAGAGTTCTCTGAAAAACTGAAGTTCAAGGATATTTTAAGAACTCCAGACCTGCTAAAAAAAACTGTGAAAAATCCAAACCGGAAAAGCAATGGTAAGGAGGGGTTGAGGCTGCACTGTCCCTGCACGTGAGTTGCTTTTCCAAGGAAATGAAACCCACCCCTTAGTTAGGTTATAGGGAAAGCCTTTCACCAGAAATGGTAGAAGGAAAGATATACCATTTCACATGAATGTAAAGATAAAATGGCACAAAGTTCCTAGATTCCTCTCTTCATCCTCATAAAATATGGGGGAATATCCTGGTTCCAGAGAGCTTTTGGGGTAAATTATCCCATCTAGGCACAAGCTCCTTTTTGTGAGAGATTCAGAAATCCAGGGATCACAATTTCTCCTAAGAAGGGCTTTAAATACTACAAGAATGTAGATACTGCAAGCTCTTCATCATTCATGTGTTTGCAGCCCTGGTACATTTAGAGACCTAATTTTGCCGTCAAGGGGCACTTCTGGAAATGATTCATCTAAATTAGAAAAATGAATGAATAAATACCTCATCTTCTCCTAAGACTAAGCACCTGGCATCAGCGGGCAAAGTGAGTGCGAGAGTAAGCAAGCTAATGAAGCCATTACTTGAAGGCTATTTAACCTAGAAATGTTCATGTTGAGTAGCTGTTATGGCACCACAACTCCTAAAGCTTATTTGAGTGAGATAATGGTGGTGCTGTGATGCAATCGGACAGAAAATGGTGCAGGTGTTGAAGCACCTTTTACCACTTCCCCTCAGATATCCTGGTTTTACTGCAGAGGGGCTATAGCTCTGTGCCTGGGCCCCAGTACAGCGCAGATAATGTGCCTTAGCCTGGAGTGGCTCTGCTGCCTACTACTCAAACATGGGGGAGCAGGCAAACATCCTCTTCTTGTCTGTAAATCTCACCAGTCTGTCTCCATTTTTCCCCATTCTGTAGTGATCATCATGTGTGGCTCTCCAGAGGACATCAGCACAGACCTAGGGGCGGAGAAAGTGGATAATGACATCGTTATCATCCTGATAGATCTCTTCAAGTAAAGTATCACCTTTACTTTTCTTCTTTACTCTGCAATTTGCTGATGGCTACAGATAATGGAAACAGTCTGAGTGGAGCTGTTTTGTTGAAGAAATGCTCTTTCACAAAATGTTTTCTATTGCCACCTTTCCTCATGTCTTGCCATTTATGTAAGGTGCTTAGTGTTTAATTAATGGCAAATCCTCTACAAAATCCCATTTGGTTCATAGAATGTTTTTCTAAGGCAAGGGCAGAGCAGGTAGGTTTAATGTTGTCCTGTGGGCTCCTCAGTGCAGGAAGCCATGAGAGAAGCACAGAGTCCAAAGTCAGAATGGTAATGAGATATGGTTCATTTGAGATATGTTACATTTTTCATACACTCCTTAACCAGATAATAAGTAAATATGACATATGGTGTATTTTTCTAGACTCCATTTATTCAATTTTTTAATTTTTTAGGTGATACAACTGTTCTCCCACTTTATAACTCCTGCACTTTGTAACCATCTTTTCAACATCTTTATATCCACAGAAATAAACTTCTCAGAGAAGTTTCTTAGTATACAACCCAAGTTTTCTGTTGTTTAATTTCCCCTTACTATTGCTAATTACAAAAATCTTTATAGAAGAGGTCTGACATAAACTGGCCTTACTAACGGTATCCTCAAAAGCTTTGACTGTATACAAGGACTGAGAGCTGATCTCTGGCCCTAAGCCTAAGTGACCCAGCAGAGATCACATCTGTACAGCTGTGGAGATACCCAAACCAGGTGGTTTTTGGGTATAGCTCCAGTTGCCATAGCATGTCACAGTCCGGGAGAAAGTTAATTGCCTGGGACAGTGCTGGTGGTATAATTGGATGGATGGATGGATGATCACAAGGCAAATGTGTGTGCCCATGTCTTGATGTTACTTACTTCACTGCTGGTGTAGCAAAAAGGTTCCATGAACTTCTAGGGCCGATGGGACTTCCCAGCTCTTGTGTCTAAAGCTGACTCTAACAGGTCAGTTCTGAGAAACTCTGAGCTAATGACTTCAGAGATTTAACCTTTGGTTCCAGACTGCATCCTGTGGTTCAGGTTCTAACAGGATCTTCTCTATCCTGTACACTTTCAGGTTCATCATATCTATTTTTCATAAGTGTCTCTAAGAGCTTTTGGCATTCCACAATTTTATCCAGGCACTAGGAACCCCCAGTTGCTTTTCCTGAAGCAACTGGCTTCAGCTCCTATTTCTTTGCAAATGCATGATGGGAACTGTGTATGTGCTTTAACACTGGTGTTGTATGTATAATTGTTGCATTACAATAGGTGAGGGTGATTAGGGGATTCTTTGCTGTGATATGCATCCTTCTGATATACCCAGCTGCCTCGGGCTGTTTATATGCTGCCCTTCTTAAACTTTCTGCATACTCCTTATTTTGCTGAGTATCTCAAATCACATTCTTCTTAAAACAAACAGGATACAGACAGATGTATTAGATGAAAACTCAGGCTGCAGAAGGGAGAGTAGGCAAAGTCCCATGCTGCTCCAGGAGTGAAGTGCCTCTGAAAAAGTGATAGATTTAAACTTTCTTCAGCTTTGAGCTATCTGGCAGGCAGGACAAAACCACAGTCTTTAAGCCTCCCTCAAGAAAGGTGGGAAGCTGGAGGATTATCCAGCCTAATGAGGTTTCCTTTTCAACTGACTAGCTGAGTCCAAGCCTGGATGAAAACCATTTTGAAATTCTTTAGGGTGAAAAGTGCAATGTAAAAGTCAGAAGGTTTAGGGAAAGGCAGAGACAGGGCTCTGGTGTTAGAATCCGATCAGATGGCCGTGGAGCAGAGCCTATGGTCTCCAAAAAGTGTTAATACAGTATTGACTGACAAAATAAAAGGGTGATCAAACATGGATAATGAGAGAAGGCTCACACAATTATTTTCTTTCTATTAATCTAGCCATAGCAATGACAGATGCTGCCAGTTGACACTAATATCTATTGCTAAATTCCTCTTTAATATGTGAATCTGGTGGTGGCTAGTCTGTGAAGCACTTCCAGATGGCCTGTCAGGGTGATGAAACCAAAGATACCTGAAAGCTACAACATCTTCTGCTCATTTAAGCAGAGTTTTCAAGTTGACACAGTTTCCTCTGATTTTCCTATCTCACTGAATTAAACGAATGAATCAATAATCTGCTCTCTGCGCCTCTGTGATTGTTTCATTCCGTCCCGTTAAATGCTTTTAGTGCAACTCCTGCTGTTCTCAATTCTAGCAGGAAATACCAAATTAAGAGGAACAAGCAAAAAGAGGGCAGAAGAGCTCAGAAACAGGCCCAGTAACATGAAGAAACAAGGATCACAGTATTGTGGATTCCAAGGAGAAACTGAGTTTTAATAAATGTAAACTGTGCTCAAAAAAAAAGAGGAAATAAACAGGACAGAAAACAGTTACAATAATAACAGTAGTTCGCAACAACCTCTGAGTGTCAGATTGGCAGATCTCCTTGATATTACCTTTTAATATATTTAAGCACAAAAGCTGGCATCAGGGAATGAATGATATAAAGAGCTACATGCATGATGAAACTTTATTTTTAAAACTACTGTTTTTACCTGTTAAATAACAGTGACGGTGGGAACAGGTGAGTGATTCTGTCATGGATACCACTGACCCAGTTGTTCAGTGTTCATGGGGTTCTTGTGCTTTGCTTTGCAGTAACGTGTACTTCAGGAAGAACATCTCAGCTGATTACATGCACAATGTACTTGTCCTGACTCTGCCACCAGCTAATTACAGCTACAATACTATAATTAGAGACTACAGAGAGATTGAGGAAAACATCCTGGTAAGAACACTATTTTATATCTGATTATTGCATTCAGTTCATTCACGTTCATGTACTAGGAAATGAAAACTAAAAATGCAGCTGTAATCATCGCCTGTCATGTTTTTAAGCTAATATTTCCTTATGTTATTGCAGGATGACATTTTGTCCTGATGTAATGATGTAAAAATATAGTATCATAAGGCAAATCTGCAGGCTGTCATATTCCTGCTCTGTGAAGTTCAACTCAAACTTTTAATTAGTTCTTCAAATGTCATGTTCATGGGGCATGAGGGAGACTTATAGGCACATGGTTTTCCAGCTCCCCATCTGAGTGATTGCCAGTCTTACCCACAGCTGGAAGGCATCACTCAAGAAAGATCTATATGTGTAACTGAGATGTGAGCATGGAAAGTTCATAACTAATAGCTGACTAATTTTTCTGTGCAGATATGTCTAAGAGATGACAACCATTGCAGTTTCTGTCCAGTGGCTTTCCAGATAAACTTCAAAAACAGGAACCTTTTTTTCCATAGGAAATAAGTATGTTTTTTAGTTTCCAGAAAAGCAGAAACTATGAACATACTGTATCTGTTTAGTGAAACTGATACTCCTGCCATCTGCCCAGGAATCAGGTCCTTCATGTATAGTTCCTCCCAGGATTTGTGGCTTTGAAATCCAGCTCTCCAGCAGGCAGCCTGAAGCTTCTGGCTGGGTTTACAGGGCTTCTAGATCCCCCAGCCTCAGCTCAATGGTGTTTTGGGTGCCAGCTCTATGGCAGGCTGCTGGAAATTCTGGCACAGCTCCTTGCCCTTGAGCTGTGGCCACTTGGAAGCCCAAACTTGCTGGCACCACACTGAATTATCTGCACAGAAACTCTAATCCAAAGCTGGCGTCTTTGGGACACACTGAGCAAATCAGAACTGCCAAGAACCTACAGTGCAGGATTTCTTGAATCCTTTGCACCAGGATCAGCATGCCAGACCTTTACTCAGGTCTCTTCTAAGTTTTCAGCACCTCCCTGTCTTCATACATCAAAAAAAAATTTTGTTTACCTTTTTTGAAGTGAGAACGCTGATGTGGCATTGGCCATCTACTCACTCAGTGTTCAGCAGATTCTGGTCTTCCATGCTGGAGTTTCTGCCAAATGGAGCCAATCAAAGTTATTGTAGCTTTATGGCAGAAACATCAACTCTCAAACAGCCATTTTTTATCTTCTTTTGTTCTAGATGGAAGATGACTTTCTTGCTGGTTATTTTAATGCAGTGTTGCTGTTTGGACATAGTCTCAAGAAATTTGTCGTCTCCCAGAGCCCAGTGTCACCTTTTAGTTTGATCAAGGAATTCCGAAATACCACTTTTGAAGGTAAAAAAAAGTACAGTCCTGTGCAGGATTTACTAAATTGATGAGGGCAAAGAAATTTGATTTTAAACACTCTTAGGATACGTCACTTCTACACTAAACAAGTCCAAGCTTTCAATGAGTTTTATTTCCAATCTTTTTTCTTTTTACATAATTTTTACAAGGATGTTATCTTCAGTATTTGATGTTCAAAATGACTCTGAAATCACTTGGCTAAGCTTTAAGGAAGTAGTTTCAACTTTTTCCAGTTTACAAAACCTGGGTGCCTGCAGTGTGGGTGTAGGCCAGCTGGAACTCCCTTGGCTCTTTTCAGTCACCTTTCTTGTTCCTCTCACAGGTTTTCTAGCACTGGTGGGCTTTTGTTTTGTAGGCTGTGGGCTTAAAATCACAGAATTCAATCATCAGGAAAAGGCAAAGGCAAAACTGACACAAGAAATGAAAACATTACCTCTCCGGGAGTATAGTCCCAGTTGTTGCTTTATATCAGAGATCTGTGCCAAAATGATGACTGAAAGTTTTGTGTATATGTCCCACCTACATTCAGCAAATATGTGTGTAGAAGTTTCCCAGATTTTCCTAAGATAGGAAAGGTTGCAGGCTTATTTTTGCTTTAACCATGGTATCTCATACGTAGCAAAATGTAGTTTACTAATTACTCCTGGAGACAGCATCCCTTTCTGAATATCAGTAAACTAATCTCTTCAGTTCAAATTTGAAAGTTAAGTTGCACAAACATTTTTACTCATCCAAAATACAGCACTGTAATGCTCATCATAATTTATAGGTTTAGTTTAAAAAAAGAAAATTCAGAAAAGTGATATGTGTTGAATCACCTTCATTCTTTCTTGTGATGGAGTCTGGTACAGTGGGATTTCATGCAATAATTATTTTGATATTAAGAAGGTGGACCATGAACAAACCATCAGTTTTTGAGGTGAAAAGGGAGAAAGTAATTGCTGAACTAAAATAATGCTGATACTGAACTTAGGAGAAATAAAACAAGTCATCATCAACAGCAGCAAAACGACAATCTGAAGATGATCAAAAAACCCTCCTGTAAAAAAAGAAAGGGAAAAATGAAGGTGAGACTTTCAGGAGTGGTGGATATTGGCTAAGCTTGTGCTCATGTTGAGGCAGCTGACTTCATGAGAGCAAAGTCAAGGTGTGCTGAGGGATTTGGGAAGTTCCACCTTAAAATCATTGGAATGTGCTACACAGGTAGTCTCTCAATGTGCACATTTGCTGACATACAGAGGTAGGAGGCTAAAGGAAAAAAAACGTGGTTAAAACAGTATTATTAGAGCTTTCAAAACAGTAAAGGGAATGAAAGCATCCTTGTATTTCCTTTATTGCTGATAGATTCAAACTGCAGGTGGAAACAGACTATTTTGCTTCTCACTTCTAAAGCAGTCTCTTCAAGGGCAATGACTCCAACATTCTTGGTATGCTGAAGAAGTCTGACAAATATATGTTCCTATAGCTAGAGAGAGACTTTTTTCTTCAGTGCAGTCAGGTCAACATATTTTATTGGATTTTGTAGAGAAAATGTAGTGTGGTATTAAAAGAGAAGTAGCGCCACATTGAGCTGATATGTATCTAGCACGTACATGAAGAAGAAAAGTATCCTAAGTATCAGAAATCCTTTTATTTATCCCATCCTTCCTGCCCCATATTTGTGTTTCTGAAAATGCAAGCCTTCTGACTAATTCCTTGTGTCTGCAGGTATAGCAGGTCCTGTAACTCTAGATGAATTTGGAGACATTGATTCCAATCTGACCCTGCTGTACACGTCACAGACTGCAAATCATGTATGTATGCAACTGTTTGACCTTATATATGAAAGGATAAACAAAATGCCCTGTACTATTGCATAAGAATGATGAAAATAACTACAGCAGGAGTGGTGGTGTGCCAAGGCATGCTGTGCATGCCAGAAGGGGGTCATGTGAGGTGTGCTGGAGACTTGACAGGATTGATGTGATCTGATGATTCAGTATGTGAAGTGCAGCTGGTATTTCGTGGGATTGGTAAATTTATTTTCAGAGAGAGGGGAGGAATGAGAAAGAATATGGCAGCCGAACATAAGGCTACACTGAGAAATGCACCACTATGGCAGGAAAATTATTTTGAGTTTGGGCAATACATTTGTTAAGGGTAGTCTGAAGCAAGGGACAAAAGAGGGAGAACACAGCTGCTGACTGATTTCTTCCCTCCTACATCCGTAGTTCAAACCTCTTCTGTATTTCAACACTCAAAACAACAAGACACGTGAGGCAACTAACAGTCCGGATTTCATTTGGAAGAACCACAAGCTGCCCAGTGATACTCCAGGCACTGGTGAGACACCCATTAAACCTACCACCCACCTCTTTGAAGACGAGTCACACAGTCCTGAGATCCACCTGCTGTGTCATCCAGCATTCTACCATCACACTGCTCCCAGCCAGTGATGCCAGGAGCTGGGTGCAGAACAGCATCTTTCCTTCTCCTGCCTCATCTCCCCATGTTCTCCTCCAGTCCAGTTCGAAACCTCTATTTCTGTTTAGGTGCTAACGCTAACTCTCTTGTAAACTTGACACTGTACCTGTGATTATGGGGAACACCATGGGGTGTTTCAGAAGAAGTCACCCCCAAGCAAATAATCTTCACTAGAAGATGGTGGAGGTGTGAATTGCTTGAAAGACTGTTCAGGAAAGGCAGCAGAATTAAGGTTGTAATGAGTTATCTGACTCTGCATTTCTATATGTCTGAGGGAGCATGGTGGCTTCTGCTTGCCCCTTTATCCTTGTTGTAGGGAGCTGGGGAGAGGACACAGCACTGTGCAGATTAAGGGTTCTTCTCTGGAGGAGACTCTGAGAAGAGCAGACTCTTGGAAGAAAGACATGGGGAAACTAGGTTATGGCTCTTTTTACACCCAAACTTTAAATTTAAAATCCCAGCAATCACCACCTCCTTTGCTTTTGAGTTTTTGGTGGCTCCTGGATAGAATGGATGAATCTGCTTGTTATTCAGCACAGCAGAGTACAGCCTTGTCAGTCTGATCAGACTGAGATTGTTTCTCCCTTTAAGACTGCTGCCACATGGTGCTTGGCAATGGAAGGACATATGCTTCAGGGTGTGATTTGCAGAATAAAAATTATTGCAGTGGCAGTAATTGCAAGAGTTAGTGTGCAGAGGGTTAGTGTTCACCTGAGTCATTCCATCGGTGAGAATCCAGGGATGCTGCTGTTAAAAGTCTCTGCTAAAGGCTTCCCATTAATTTGCTGTGCTGCTTGCCTCCATTAGGGAATAGGCAAAGCATAACTGGAGAGATAAACACCTGCTAACTAAGAGTCCATTTACAGCAAGGTGGAAAAGTGGATTCAAACATTTCTATTCCTCAGTAAAGTAAATCATATGCTCTCAAATTAGGCCTTATCTCTCGTAAGAGAGGCAGGAGTAATAGATCATTGGCAGGGACCCATGGGAGCTACCAGGAGGAGGCAGCAGCTTTGATAAGACTCCAGTTAGATAATTCTGGGAAGAGCAGAGAGATTTCAGAGGAGCTTTCATTTTTCATCTCTGCTCAAATCTCTGGTCTCTCTTGGTGCAGAGACAGCAACACACTGCACACATCAGCCACAGGTCTCCCTGTACCAGCCTCCTGAGCTCTGTGCTTTCTGGCTCCTGTCCTCTCGGTGTTGCTCCAGTCCTATTCTCACACAATGTGCTGTGTAGTCAGTGGATCACAGTATCTTTCAAATATCCCCTTCAGTCTGTCCTTGTTTGAAGCTGCTGCACAAGGAAAAAAAGAGAGAATTGCAGAAAGCCAATGTCTACAAATGTCAGTAGCTTTACATCTGGTGCTTAACTGAAGCCTGACAGCATGGCCAAGCCATACGAAACTAAACTTCTCCCAAAGGCACTTGATTATTTTGTTTTCACATTTTTAAAAAAATAAACCCTCCTTCAGTGCGATTCTAAGTAAATATATCCCCCCATTAAAGAGAATGGTCAAAGTTTAAGTAATCACTGTGCCTTGCTAAAGCCAGTCAAAATTTTCCAGCCTGGAATATCTTTTTTCTTCCAGGTAGGTGAACAGAGCAGACAACCAGAGCCCTGCTCCTTCCTAAGCTGTAACTGAGAACAGCTGACCCAGTTCTGCTGCCTACCTTCTTCCTAGTATTCCGTGAAAAAAACAGGGAGTTCATCCATATTTCTCCCTTATTCAGAAAGTTTTAACACTCATTCTAAACATGGATAAGAGCAGTCTTCAATACACAATCGTTTCTGATTCCAGAGCACCAGTTAATTTGTGATGCACTCTCCCTCTGCCTGTTGTAAGACTAAGAGCCAGAAGGTGGTAGCAGAACCTCAGGAAATGGAAATTCCAGTCCCACAGCGCTTTCGTGGGAAGCTACAATCTGTTCATTGTTAAACTGCAAGCTACAACTCACAAACCTGAAGTTTTAGAGAATTTTCTTAAAAAATGTCTTTGCACATTCTCATTTATCTCTCATTTTATAGTGGTGACTTAACTTGTGGAGGAAAACTATAGTACTGATGGTTTTCATCAGAGAGCATCAGACTAATACTAAATTACTGTGAGGCCCTTAGACTGATGACCATACTGAAAGAAGGTGGGGAGATGTGATACCCAAAACAAAAAAAAAAATAAAGCAGAAATCTGGGTCCAAAATCCAGAGGAGTTCATAAACTGAATCCTATGTCAGATGAAGGCACAAAAATTGATATGTTGAAAATCCCTCCTCAACTGGCTGCTTGATTCTCAAGGCAGCTAGTGTGTGTAAATTTGCTTTTTATTTATTTACTAATTTTTACACTTGATCATTTTTTCTGTGTGCCTTCATGTCTATTTCTGGGCACAGACAGAAGTATATTAGCCTCAGTAAGGCTGAATAACTCAGCTCTTTTACTGTCCTTAATCAACATGGTGATCTGCAAAACTGGATTCTCCTCTACTTTTTTTGCCTGAGACACTTGCTCAGTAAAGTAGGTACACTCTAGAGATGTCACCACCAGCTGAAGCTCTGTGATAATGTCCTGTTATTCTTCAAAGGAAGCTGCTGGCTGCCAACTTTCCTTCCCAGTACCCCCGAGCTCCAAGAACAGACACAAGACAGGCTTCAGTTTGCTTTTCCACAGTAAGACAATAAAAATTAAAACCTTAGTCAGTTCCCAGCCTTGTTCATCCTGTCTGCCTGCTCGGGATTAGAACCCTTGTGTGCTCTGTGGTTTTTATGTCTAAGTCCTCAGTTTTTCAAACTGTTTGGCACCTGGCAGCTTCCAAGGACAATTTACTGGGTTTGTGCTGCCACCAGAATAATTTCGCTCTATAGCATATTAATTTCCCACTGAAGAGTACAGTCCACTCAGTAGCACCACTGCCTGGGTGTCCCTACAGATTGCCCATGCCTCAGGTGGGGATGTAAGACTGCACTGCTCTGGGTCTTGCTTTAACCAGCATTGAAAGAGGCAAGTGTGTGTCATCCCAAGACAGTGCTGGACCTTACCAAAGCCTCTCAATTTGGATGTGACCAAAAAGTATCCTTGGCCAGCTACTGTGATTTGCACATGTGTGCGAGGGTAATTTCTTAAATACAATATTGCTTTTCAGCATCCTCCATGAAGTTGTTTATATTTCATTTTTTCTTTTCTGCAGGCCCACACGTCTTGACTATTGCTGTCTTTACACTCACGGGAATTGTGATTCTGGTTCTGATCATCTCTTTGCTGATTCTGAGGTACCAACCCCCTTTGGCTTTCCATTTCTTTGTCCTTGAACAGTTTTCCAACTAGGACAATGCCTCTGATCTCTCCTTGAAGAGCCATTCATTAACTTACCTTACATACCTATGTGGTTGGTCCTAGTGTTAACTCTTTGGTATATGCTAAGTACTGCTTGCATCCATAGTGTTGTTATGACATTTTAATAATCAAGGGAGAAGATGCAGAAAGGTTCAATGTTCCTGCATCTGCTAAAAAGCTCTGCTTTCTATATATACACAGAAACAGAAGTCTCAGACCTATCTTCAGAATTTTTCCACTTTACTACACATCTTTGGCTTTCTTGGGATTCACTTATATTTCTTTAATGTATTGGTGACATAAAAGTTCAGTGAAGAAGGTGATATTTCTCTTGAGTCACTGTAGGAGTTAAAACACCAGGAGGTTTTGATGTTTCCATTGCATGGATCCATTCCTTCAACTCAGTCCAACACCCTGCATAACAATTTTTCTAACATCTTGGAATTTCATGCCTATAACACAGTCCAGCTTTATCATTATGGAAAAAGCAGAAATAGAAATAATTGATGCCTCCTTTTGATGGAAGAAATCCCACCACAGTTCCAAAGTATATGATTTTCTTTAATCTCTAAGAAAGTTATCTTACCTGTGCATCCGTTTTCAGTCAGTATCTTTGTTATATATCAGAGAACTTCAGAAAAAGCAAGAAAATCAGATCTTAAGAAAAGTTTATTAGAAACAGATGCTGCTCAGGCTCTCTTATTTTGAGTAGACCAATCTGCCTTGCTAACTAAAGCAAAGGAAAAATCAAAGATAAAGATACACAACTCTTACACATCCAATTGTACTCAAAATATGTAGGAGCTAATCATTGTCACATCTATGCACTGACATATAAACAGACTGTAAAGTTTGCAATGCCTATGAAAATTAATAAACAAGTATGGACTTATAAAAGATTCTGTATTTTTCCATATTTGCAGATGCATAAAATCTAAATATTCTGTTTAGATGATTAGTTATTGTATACATATCATTGTGATATTCCCAAGCATCAAATATAGAAGAGATTTCTGAGATTTTTTTTTAGAATAAAACTTGTGCTTTTAGTGTCAAAATAATAACTTCGCAAATACAATTGCTGCCAAGATTGTCCCCTAACAAGCAAAGGAGAAGAGAAACTCCTACGAATATCAACAAAATGCCTCATTGTTCCTTCTTTATCACCTAAGTTTCTAGGACACTTGAACTATTCCTACACCTATATAGTTCTGACTGCAAAGTAAAAAGTCCAAGTCCTGAAAAACATATAACTAAATATTAGACCTAGTAGATTTTAATTCAGTTTGATATGTTCTTAATCACCAGCCGATACCAGTTTGAACTGTAGTGCATCCTAATTCTTTTTACGAGATAGAATTGAGGAAAACAGTTCTTACTGCAACTGTTGGTCTTCCTTTTCTTATGCAAATATATGCTAAAAATGTATCAAAAAAGGGAATATTTGTGTTATTAGTCAATAGTATGTGTTCTGCCATTTGGAGATTTTGCCAGCAGTCATCAGTGTGTTAGGATTCTCCTGAAAACTCTCCAGTCAGTCCTCTGGGATTTTTTAGTAGAGGAAGGACTTGCACAAGTAAGGAGGTAAGTTGATGAGCACTAGCTGTCTTGTAGCTTTTCTCTAAGACAAGACAGTGCTCACTCTGAATTTTTGCAGAGGAGATAGCAGTTTCTTTCTCCCCTTTCCAAGGACTCTTCCCATATTTTTACAAAATGTGCAGAATACAAGAGGCACCCACAAAAAGGCATCTCATCTCAACACTGTTGTTACCTCCTCTCCTGGCATTGTATTGACACCATTTCTTACTATCCACTGTTGATGGCAGGACTTCCTTTGGCTTGCATTTGTTTGTGGGACCTCTCTTCCAAGTGCATTCAATAACATGGAGGAGAATAGTGTATAAAATCCAGATGGCCCTTTACGCTTTAAATTCTTCTGGCCACCCCTGAGACTCTGGCAATTGCCTAGCAGTTGTTCTGCTAAATCTGCTCTGTCCTGCTACAGAACTGAATGAGCATTTAGGCTTTCCCAAAGCTAGAGGAATTAAAGTGTATCCTCAAATTGGATGAGACAGGGCTTGTGCTCAAGTCTCATCAGCCTGACATACCATCCTTGTGTCATCCTGACACTAGATGCTTCCCTGTCCTAATCTCCTGTTGTGGGTTTCAGTTCACTGGGAGGATATTCTGAACCACTTCTCTTGTTCTTCAGGAAGTACAGGAGAGATAATGAGCGCCGGTGGAAGAAATGGTCCCATATACCACCTGAGGAAATCTTGCCTCTGGAGACCAGTGAGACAAGTCATGTTAGTTTGAAGGTAAGAGAAGCACAGTGCCCAGAGCTGAGTCTTGGATTCTGTCTCCTAAAGACCATCAATGCTGGGGTTTTGACATGTGCTGACTACAGCACCCTATGGCTCTGGTAGGACTAGGATCTGCTAACTTTTTTTTTTTTAATAATTTTTTTAATTTTTTTTTTTAATCCACACATGCTGGATTGAAGAAAAAGAGATTATTCCCCATCTATTGCTCCCTAATAGCATATATCTGTTCCCATCAGTAAAGCTCATTTTGTGATAGGGGAATGGGCTGGGTATTGACTTCCAGTCTCTGTTACAAATGATCTCCCAGTGCTTTGTTTTGCCTCTGTAATGCCCAAGAGCATGAAAACAGCAGGTGGAGGGCCTGGGAGTGGCATAGATGTCCCACACTTTCTGTGGCACGTAGTGACCCTCCCTAGAGAGAGAGGCTTAAGCTTCTCTGTATGGTACACACAGATATTACTAGTCTCTCTGGACCTGTCAAATAGGGAGTAGGTGATAATTGCAAGTTAATTATTCTTCTTTGTTCTCAGATTGATGAAGATAAGAGACGTGACACCACCCAGAGACTGCGCCAGGGCAAGTATGACAAGAAGGTAACCTGACTGCAGTGTCCATGCTCACCTTTAGGAAGGCACTTTTTGGGAGGAGGTCATTCTATCTCCCCTGACCTTGCAAAATGATTTGTTCTTGTGGAAGGAGTAAGCCTATCAGTTCCTATCAGTTGCTTTGTATTTTGTTTACTGATAGAAGGCTAAATATTAGAGTCCATGAACCCCTAGCCCAGGAGCACAGGAGCATAACATAACAGGGACCAGAAATATGGTACATTTTGGTACCATAGGGATCAATAGGTTAATGGAGGACAGGCCATTTACATGGCAATTCTTGTGCATTCAGTAGAGCTGCCTGCTTGACTGAGGTGTATTCTTGCTGAGTTAAAATCTGCACAATTGATAGATCTAAATCCTTTGAAGAAAATACAGCTCCAGTACTTATTAGCTGATTAACTGAAACTACAACAGTGAAGCAGTAGGCAGGTGTTTCTGAAGTATTTCTTTGTATGGACATATCTTGGAAAAGAAAGATGAATTGCTGTTGTACTAAACCTATAATTTTTCCCCACTGGTATTTTTCCTTCAGGTGGTGATCCTAAAGGATCTCAAAAACAGTGATGGTAATTTCTCAGAGAAGCAAAAAATAGAACTGAACAAGGTAACTGTTGCACATAGGAACTGGACACAGCAGGGTGGGATGGAATCTAGAAGTGAAGTCACTGCTTTCCACTGTCAACTCCAACAGCCATATGTTTGTGCATGTTTGTGAGGTGGACAGGTAATGAGTTCCTCAAAGGATATTGCTTGATGAACTTTATCTTTGTTATGTGATCTCATCACCACTTCGGAGTCTGAATTGTGTGCCAGTCAACCTGAGGATGAATTAAGTAATTCATGTGCTGTCATATGGCCTTACTAAATCAATTTTTATAGCTAATGCTGGACTCTTTTGGCTCATATCATGCTAATTCATCAGTAGTGGAATGTTGTAGTTAAATCTTATTATTGAATGCCAAGTGCAGCTCTTTAAATATAAGTTACTCTCTGCTGACTTCTGCTTACAGATTCATTCAACACAGGAGATTAATTTGGCTGCAGTACTGCATCTTTTTTTGAATGGTTTTCCTTTTACACAGCACTGCTATATTGTGAATTCAGTAAACTCTAAAAATACCTCAAGTAAACTACAGTTGTCTATTTAAATGGATTAAGTCCATAATATCATGCAGCATCATTAAATTTTTATTACTTGTTCATTTACTGACTGATTCACAACATTCTGTCACTCATAATAGCTATTCTGGTCAGCTGAGAGGTTTGATAGAGAGGTAATAATAGACACTATAGTGGGCTCTGGAATTAACTTGCAGTATCCAACAGCAGCCACTCCTATCTCCCTAATCCAGAAGGCTCCGAAATGACAAATGTCTTCAAGTACTTCATTCAGTGCCTTAGTACACTCTGGTTTAAGGGAAACTCATACATTTTATCAGGGCCTGAGATAAAACAACCATGTCACACAAATATCCCTGACCTATGTTTCTGTATGAAAAATGATTGCTTTTAAAAACAGATTAAATGTTTCTGCTCTAGCTCCTACAGATTGATTATTACAACCTTACCAAGTTCTATGGCACCGTGAAGATAGACACCATGATTTTTGGGGTGATTGAGTACTGCGAAAGAGGTTCTCTGCGGGTAAAGAGTTTTAAAGATCTCCTTCTACCCCCAAATTATCAAATTTCAAAGTAAGAAAAGAAATCCCTATCTCTGTGTCTTTGGCCCTCATGCAGCAGTCATGGATTGAGTAAGTGGTGGTTTCCTCTCCCTTGCTTGGTTCTCTCCATCCCTCCCCAGGTGCTGCTGTGTCACTTTGATGGTTCTCAGCAGCAAGAAGGATGAGGTGAAGTGGAGCCAAGGAAAAGTACAAGCAACAGCCAGTATTTGTATTGTCCCCCCTATTGGAAGCATATAGGATGTAACTTTTTCTTCATTTTCTGCTGATGTGCTGATGTGTACCACAGTCTGAGAACAGAAAAAAGTATATATTCCATATTAGTGGGGAGAAAAATGTCAAGTTCTGCATTATAAGGGACAACAACCCTTAATTTTTGTTTATAAAAAGAAATTGTAAATTGATGCTGGCAAAAGTATGGAAAGACTTATTTTTTATTACTACCAGTATTATTTCAGTGCTAATCATGAAGTGATAATCATTAGCTCTTCTGTGGGTGTATATTGTCTCTGCTTCTGTGATCATACAAAGATTGTCATCAGTAGCAGTGGTCTCTGAAACAAACTCACAGCAAGGCAGCAAAATAATTGTTCTCTCTCTAAGTTATTCTCTGGTAAACTGGCATACTCATGGAAGTTTACTTCTGGCAATGGATGTCATCGTGGCTGAAAGAACTGCAAATGGCTGGCAGGCATAGATAAAGCAACAGTTTACTTTGAACTTGTAAGGCTAGGAGTAAATTGGTAGGAAATGTGAGCACAAAACATAGAAAATCCTCTCCCTTCCTCTTGCAAAACTTGACCATTTGTTTCTCAGCTATTTTGTGTTATTACAGACTTGTTTTCAAGACCAAATTCACAACCTATTTTTAATTGCACAAACCCCTCTTTTCTAGAGTTCCCACTTTTCTAGCTCTGTGTAAACTTAATATATATTTAATATTCCCTCTTTTTTTTATTCAACTTCTGTTCTAGTGCATGTATTCTCTATAAAAATCAAAGTTGCTGGTTGACAGGCGTGCAGTTTGGATACCCATATCTCATCATCTGCTTTTTCCCTGAAAAACTTTTCTTCTCTTGACAGGATGTTTTAAATGATAAAATATCCTACCCTGATGGCACGTTCATGGACTGGGAATTTAAAATCTCCGTCATGTATGATATTGCCAAGGTAAGGGGACTGCTGACGGCGCAATGTTAATCAACCTGTCTTGTCTTACAAAACTGATCCTCTGAGGAGTGGAGTTCTCAAGGTCTTATCCTTCTTTCTTAGAGCTGTATGCCCTTCCAGTCTTTTCTCCCCTGGGGACAGGTATCCAAGGCAGGAGAAGCCAGTGGCTTTCAGACTGAAGGAGGAAATAGGGACCAGAACTGGCTTTGGGTTATTTATAAGTAAACAAATAAAGTATACCCCAAAGAAATATGGCCCAAAGATCAGAGGGTTACCAATGGTTTTGATAACTAGGGCTTATGCAGTCACAAGCTCTGGAAAACACACTGCTTTGTGGCCTCACGTAAAGCATACAAAGCAAAACTATTTTTTCAAATCATAGAATAATTCTAATATGTATCCAGAGATGGGATCAATTTTTCTAAACAAACTATTTATGTACCATCCTGATTTTCTCACTACAGCTATCCATTTCAAGCAGTTTGAGAGGGAAGAAATTAATCTTGTACAGAAACCAAGCTGGTTTTCAGTAGCTTTCAACAGATCTTTGCCTTTTAGGTCCTTGTGGTAGGAAAAATCAATATGCATGGTAAAGGAAATTCTATTCTACATTAGAGACTTGTAATTGTTCAGCTAGTAGGTAAGGAGCCTTTGTAATTCACTGGAGTAATGATTCATTATACCTCTACAGATAATGTAGAGAATCACCTCTGTCTTTTTGCTAGTGCTTGGCTGCTCTTCTCTTCCTATTGCTGGTTTGCAGTTGGACGGTCTTCCTGTTTCCCTACATGCACCAGTTCAGATTTGGTCTCCGTGATGAATGATTCCACTGTGTCTGTTCTAAAGAGATACTGAAAATCTTGTGCTTTATTAAAGCCCCCTTAGTCCAAATTTTCACAGTTTGTTGGTCTTGTTAATGACTTTCAAGTTCAGTTAACGTTCAGCATTAAGTTTTATTTTAAATAGCAGCAGAGGAGTTTCCCTTCCTCTTTAAAACATATCAAAACCCAGCGTATTTTTTAACTCTTTGCAGTTCACCTTCAGATGTTTCTTTAGAAAATAAGGATTAGTACTGTCTCTGTTTATGAGGAGAGAGAAATCCTAGTCCCTCTGAAAAAGTGACCAAATGCCCAATGACTGCACTCATACTAAGACTTCACAGCCAGTCACTTGCTGCACCACTGGTAAAGGGGACATGGCATTTGAGGCTGGATTGGCACACAGCATCCATTATGTGAAATGGCTCCTGAGCATTATTAGCTATGTTAGTAGAGATGGTTCACAAACTCTTCATGAAAACCTGTATGTACCTAGGAATATCAGGAAAATTACTGTAGTTTGGATGATCTGCCAACCTCTCCTTTTCCTTGATTTGATACTGTGGTGAAGCTTCCGGGGCCTAGACAATTCCATGTAATTCTTGCATTGCTTTTTCCAAACCAAATCTTCTAAACCTTCAAGCATCCTGTCTATATTTACTTGAATGGCTTCTCTTTTTAAAAAAGTAATTTCATGGCCTCTCAGCTCCAGTTCCTCTCATCTCAGTATCCATCCTTTTCAAGACCAGCCACAGCTCTCTAGGCTGTTAAAATACCTATGACCAAGTGCAGCAGTTCCTTTGCCTTCCTTTTAAGATGCTTCTCCCTCCCCATGCCACCATTTTTGTACGCTCTGCTTTTACCATGGCCCAAACAGTCCTCGAACTATGCCTGCTTTTCATCTGGCACAAGAAGCTGCTGCATCTGTTTCTGAACAAAGGTTGGATCACTTGTATTCCCTGGTACAAACAGCTAAGTGATGGCTATTCTTGGAGCAGTCTCTAGTTCAATAGAGAAGATGAGGTGGTCAAAGAGGAAGCCCAAAATCTTCTCTATTTACTTTCCCCCCTCCCTTTTTTTTTTTTTTTTTTGCTATTGTAGCTGCCTCTAGGATTGGGACCGCCTTGTAGCTACATGGATTTGGCTACATGTGACCAAAGGGCTCTGATGAAAGATCTGCTGAGAGGGAATTGCAGTAATCAAGCCTTGTAGTTATTAGTGCATACACTGTAGTTGCAATACTATTTATTAAGTAAGTGGCTGCTGCAGGATATTGTGCAAGGGATTGTAATATTCTTGCATTGTGCCAGAAAAAGGATTGTCAGTTGGAACTAAAGCTTCAGATCTCCAGAGTGGAGGTAACAAGAATGCTCAAGTATTTGGAATTATTGTACTGAAAGTCATTATTAGTTTTGAAAATCACATTGTGGGTTCTTCATAGGTTCTGTGTTTTCAGGTAGGTGCATAGGATAGTGGGAAGGAAAGAGAAAAATTTTATCAGGTACATCTGTAAGACCTTTACCTCCAGGAACTATTAACAAGAAAGCCTTGGGATAAGGAAATCTAAATTACCTTTGCCTGTCATTTGATCCCGAAACTAATTGTGAATTCTGCTGTAGCAATGGGAATATTTTGTGGGTAATGAAAACAGGAGCTGGAAGATGCTGCTGGAGGAAATAGGGCCTAAAGCAGGGAAAACATCCTGGGTAGTGTCATGGGCTGCATGCTAAAATCTGCTTAATCAAGAAATGTGTTCCTTGGGTATAGCGTGCACACACACTCTGTAAATTTGGCATGATCTAGATAGGTCCAGGATAACCAGTCCAACAACATTCTCCAGAGATTGCATCTTTTGCAGGCTGCTTGTGTCTCAGACATACATCTGCTCTGCCTAAAACTCAGCTCATGTCTCAGTGATCTCTTGTGATCTCTCACTGATGTCAGCATTTGCTGATCCATTCCAAATTACGGGTAACCCAGTATTTGAAAAGAAAACCCAACATGTCATAGAGCGTATTCATGACCACAGGAGCTGTGTAACCCTGATTAAATTCTATCTACCAGTTATACAAAAGGATGAGCTATACATGTAGGAGCCTAAGTGGAAGATCATTCAGAGAAGAAAGGAAACAGATATGACATACCTGTTCTAGCTTCCACAGGGTATAGATTGCACTTCATATACTGAGCACAAAGAAAAGAGGACTATACGAAGAAAACCAGCCAGCAGTAGGCTATAAGTAGGTGTGAGTTTAAGTGGTTCAGAAGAGTGAGATGATACAGAATAAATAATAGCAAGAGGGTACAAATTAGCATACCTACTCCCTTCTTCAGTTGACACCCACTTAATAATGTTCTTTTCCTGCTGTGCCTCAGTGCTAGCCCCTTGTCATGTATTGCAGTGTATTTGAGTGTCTTAGACAAAATCAGGTAATTTCAGAGGCGATAAGTAAAAGGGGCAAGCTGCACACCTCTATATGCCTCTGTGTGTTGTGAGTCAAGAGTCTGAATCTCAGGAGATAAAGATGAAAGTGCACCGGCCAGGCCTCATGCTCGCTTCAAGTTTAGCTCATGGATAGCTGGTATGTATTGACATGTACAGAGAAAGCCATAAACAGTCACATCAGCAGAGACCTTTATGACTGTTTAGTCTGATCCCCTGTCTGATCTTTGCCCCAGTGCATCATCTAACACTCTCTGCATCGACTGCTCTCAAGCCCTCAGCTTTGCTGTAAGAGGATCTGCTGCAATGTTTCAAATAACGTCTCTGGTGTATGGTGATCTTCAAGGACGATACAAACATAAGGAGCAATTCCTCTCACACCTATTGTGTCCATTGGATGGATATGTAGTTGGAAGCACTTCTTTGTGTGACGTTCCAAGCAATCTGTATTAAATTTACCAAAAAAACATTGATTGAAAGTGAAATGAAAACTTTTGTGGGAGGAAATAAATTTCTTTAATTGCTTTATTGTGTTCTAATACAAAAACAATGACAAAACCCAAGATGCCGTGTCAGACTGTTATTAACTAGGAAGAAGGATAACTTCCATGACATGATCCATTTCCTCATTTCTTAACGTTGACTGTTCCTAATATCTTGGAAAGTCTCCTTTGTAAAATAATAATATGAAGGGAATTGTGATTTATGCATATCCATTGCAAATGAAGTCCATTTAATTACTTGCACAGATATTATGCTAATATTCACATTCTTGTTGAATCTGGTAACATCTGAGTGTCTCACGTGTAGTTGTGCTTTCATTCTCTTTTATTGTCAACCACAGGGGATGTCTTACCTGCACTCAAGCAAAACTGAAGTCCATGGTCGACTCAAATCCACAAACTGTGTAGTAGACAATCGCATGGTAGTGAAGATCACTGATTTTGGCTGTAATTCAATTCTGCCTCCAAGGAGAGGTAAAAAAATGCCCAACTGGACTCTCCTTCATGGTTTCCAACCCAATGGAATTTTCTTATCTTCCTAGACCAGTCGGATCTAATTACAGCGTGTACACAGTACAAAACAATGTGACTTTGATTCATATTATAGCAGCCATTATACCATTTTAACTTAAATAACAATGAAAAATTACTAGCAGGTAGAGAAAGAAATTAGTTAGTGTGAGAAGGAAGGAAAGATGAATATTCAGCTTTTAGTTTAGAAAGAGATTTCACCTGTGACTGAGGTGTAAGAAACATTTTCAGTATCCAAGTCCTTCATGTAAACAGCTCTTTTCAGCAGTAATACTGAAATTGTGTGAAGAAAAAAAGGAGTTCATTTACTATAAATCTTGTAATTTATTAGATACATGTGTTACCGCAGTGCTCTGTGATATCATTTAAACATTAACAAGCATGACTCTGACAACTCTTGAAGAAATCTGAATTGATATGCAGTGATAACTCGGTTTTTCATTCCTTAACTAGGAATCTAGTAATATATGCTCAACCAGATTTGATTAATATTAATAGCTTTTCTTTACATTTTTTATTCACCTCACATTCATAGAATATTTCTGTAAAATAGAACACTCCTTTCTACTCATCTTTCCCTTCTTACTTGATCTGGAGTGAAAAGATTAACTCATCTGAAATTATTTCATATGAATCTGTAGAGTAGAGCTTGGGGTACAATAAGCACAGCACTGTGCTGTAACTTCAGCATATGACCTGAGAAGAAACTGGTTGCAACTGGCTTGGTGAAAATTTTTACATTCAGACACAAACGAGAATACAAGAGTAGCATTAAGAACATAAAAAAGGACTAAGAAAAGTGCACCAAACATAAATGTTCTATTCATTCTTCATTTTAAAATGTTCTTATTTAATTTTATATTATTATTACATTGTAATGTATTTATCTTCTTTTATTGCTTATAAGTAGCCTCAAAATTTCTGGCTACTCAGTCTATGTCCTTGAAGAAAACTCACTGTTTCACAAGAGAGCTACAGATTCATTGTGGCTGGATGTTACAGCCTGATATCATAACAGTCTCTTCAGAGTCACTGTGCTCAGGTCACTGTTATGGTATGTCACCAGCATGTCACAGCTGTTGTACAACATTGGCAACATTCTGGTTTTGAGGTACAATGGTGCTCATTGCTCTAGAAACACAGATTAATAATTTCTGTAGAAAGCAAGTAGTTATGATCAGGTAATACTGTGTCAGGCTCAAAAGCACTTGAGAATTATTTCAATAGCTTCATGATATCAAGGCCATCGGGAAATATTGCTGTCTTCTCATCAGACACTGTGTATAAAAAACTCCTTGCATCTCCTAGCTCAGTAATATATGGCTCAGGGGTTTTTTATTATAGCACTGGCATTCCTAGGTCTTATACAGATACATAGGCTCTTTCTAAGAAGCCTGTGAAACGTAGCTAAGAAAAGCAAGTTCATTGCCAATAAACATAATTTTTCTGAAGGTGTAAGAGTCTGCATCTACAGTGGAAAGTAGCAGGTTCAGCAAAATCCCAGAAAACTGAAAACTACATCAGAGGTTTATCTAACCTTTATTGATGTCAGCTTCTCAAGAAAAATGCTAAAGTAGCAAATACACAATACCAGTGGAGTCTGGATTGGATATGAAAAGAGTAAAAGGAAATATCATTATAGCTAGTGAACACTTTGAGAAGGATCACCCTTTTTTCAATTACTTCTCTCCCTTTTCCCCTTACATTATCCCCCATTGCCATCTGGATCTTCAGACCTGTGGACAGCTCCTGAGCATCTCCGTCACGCCGATGTATCTCAGAAGGGTGATGTGTACAGCTATGGGATCATTGCCCAAGAAATCATCCTACGCAGAGAGACGTTCTACACCGGACACTGCCGGGACAGCAGAGGTAATTCCACAGATTTCTCCTCTATTGCAGCCCTCTGGGATGGTTGGAGCTGTAACTGGCCTATTCTCCATGTTTTGTGAAAGGCACTATCTCTTATAACTGCTTGAACAGCTGCTCCTTTCTCTGTGTCGTGAATGAAGAGCCTGTGGGAAGAATTTCACTGTGGGGACAAGTGTCCCTACTTTTTCTGTAAATAAAGTTTGCATTGAGTTTTTTGCCCTTTCTCTTCCCTTCCCACCTGGAGCACAGCGTTACAGAAATTAACATTATACAGTGCTGTTCAGCCTTACTGTAACATTTAAAGGCCTCAAAGGTTTTTCTATTTTGACTTGTAAACAACAGTATGTGTAATATGCCACTCATTTTAGGCAGCATAAATCAGCACTGTCAAAACAGAACAACAAAAACTCAGTTGCATGACACAAGAACAGTTGGCATTTAAAAACTGGCAACTCAGACTTTATTCAAGCTGATTATAATTAACTTTAGCAATTTAACTTCTGTCAGAAAAATCATCTCCTCCATTAAGTAGTGCATCCATTAAACCCTGTATTGTGCATTTTGTGTCATTGTTTTTGAGTGGCTGTTCTGGTTTTAAGCCCAGCTGGGAATTAAGCACCATGCGGCTTGCTTGCTCAACCCCGCCTCTCTACCCTCCTTCCCCCTGGTGGAATGAGGAGAAGAATCTAAGTAAAACTGATAGATAAGAACAGTTTAATAATTGAAAATAAAGTAAAATACAATATTAATGATAAACAATAGCGATAATGATAATAAAAAGGGAAAAACAAGTGATGAACAATGAAATTGCTCACTGCTGGCTGATCAATACCTAACCCTCCTTCCTGAGCCCAGGTAATCTTCCCTTCCAGGTAACTCCCCCCAGTTTATATGCCAGGCATGGCATTCTTTGGTGTAGAATATTCCTTTGGATAGTCTGGGTCACCTGCCCCAGCTATGCTCTCTCCCAGTTTCTTTTGTGTACCTCCTCATTGGCAGAGTCTGAGACAAGTTAAAAAAAAAGTCCTTGACTTAGGAGAAACACAGCTTAGCAAAAACCCAAAACATTAGTATGTTATCAACACCATTCTTATTCCAAATCCAAAACACAACACTGTAACAGTTTCTGAGAAGAAATTAACTACCCTAGCTAAAACTGGGCCCAGTCAATCCCAATTCCCAGAATTTAGACATTATTATATACAAGAACTGACACAGAAACATGTGTGGGTTTCAGATTTTCCTAGTGACTAACAACAGTTACTAACAACAAATTTAGACACTGCCTTTATCTCTGAGTCATTCTGTTAGATCCACCTCACATTTGTTAAAGAGAAGCTCGACAGCCTAATAGCTCTTTTACTGAGTTACATTTGAGAAAAATTTCTGTGGCATGTTCATTATCACAAATCTGTGTTCATATTTCGGGAAACACAGTTTTTCACGTCACCAACTCTACAATATAAATATAGATTTAAAAGAGATTAGAAATGCCTGATCCCCTTACAGCAAACTCTTCAGAATTCCATGCTTAATAAAAGGTAGCGAAAATAAAGCCTTTCTATTCCTTTTTCTTGGGAAGAGGCAGGCACAATCCTCATGAATGCAAGAATTTTACAAATACTGCCAACATGGAGAAAGGAAAGTGCAATGCCCTACCTTGCTCATTTTGACTCGTGAAGCAAAACCATAGCAAATTACATTATTTTAACTGCTTTTTGAGCAGTTACAGTCTTTCTGTGTTGTGTTAATGGTTATTAAGTTAGCCTCAGACACAGGTTTTCTTGGCGTTTCTGAGATGTGGTGGCATCCTCATCGCTCTGTGTTTGACCCTGGCTGTCACAGTGAGAACCTGGTTCCTTGTTTTATATTTTACCTGTTTCTTAACATTGTATTCTGTCCTTTTGGAAACACTGTCCCTTTCAAATGGCATTAGGTTAATCCATGCAACTCAAAGAATTTGTAGCACCTAAGCTAGGTTCCTAACTAACAGCACCTAAGTGCTGTTGCTGGAGACAGTCACATATCAGCACGTGAGGTAAGACAATAAATTAACTAGGTGTGAAACCTGTTTGGTAAGTCTGGGTCCACTGTAACTTAAAAAAATAACCTGCTTTTTAAATTTCAGCTGAAATTTAAAATTTTCTATTCAGTGAGGAGATTGTTTTCTCCACAAAACTTTTTTTTCCATAAAAGCATTAGTAGATGTCTAAGATATAAATTGTTGATCTAGTGGCTTCTGGTATTATTCTTGACTTTTGATTATGCAAGTTGAATGAAATGTGTTCATCAGTTCAACAACTTTCATGTAACAGAAAGGAATTAGTTTTATTACATATTGCTGAAGTGGCTCCTCATTTAAATGCCTGATTCATTCATTAGCCAAGATGAGCAAGATGGTGAACCATACTTACTCAAACACCTCTGCATTTTGTTTGTGGCATCCTCTAACTTTGGAAGACAGTAACTCAAACTTGGGGCGATGATTAATTTACAAACATCCAAGATAAAAAGAGAGAAAAAACCCTCAAATTAGAGTCAATGGTAATGTACAAGGAAGTGTCCCTGTTGTATTGTTACATTCATTTGGTTTTTAAGTCACCAGAGACTTAAGTCTCTGCGTTGTGAATGAAGAGCCTGTGTGAAGGATCTCACTGTGGGGTCAAGTGTCCCTACTTTTTCTGTAAATAAAGTTTGCACTGAGTTTTCTTGCCCTTTCAATGGCTAGGCTATCAGAAGTTAGTCTGCAAATTAGAAGACATGATATTGCTATTTCAGGACAACTGATATAACTGCTTCTCCTTCTTCAAGCTTAAATGACAGCAGCAAGGACTGTGTTCTTTTTTAAAAACCCCCATACCTGAGCTCCATCCACCAACTTAGAAAAACTAAACTCTCCTTTTACTCAGTGAGCCAATTTTCTCAATGTGAAAATATGTATCAGTCAACTTAATGTATGATAATGTTTCTGCTAAGGAGAGAAAAGAAGTCCCACAACAGGTATACAGAACTGGATTTCTAATGTGTAGAAGTAACTAGGTCATTGTCTGCTTCACTGACATCCCTGCAAGAAGTTGTTCCCCGTCTGGTTACTCCACTCTTCTGCAGAAACACCTCATTCACTGCTCAAGACTGTGAAATCTTGCCATGTACCAACACTCAATTCAAGCTGCCTCCTTGTTCCACTACTTTCTGCCACTGACTAATTGCAGTATTGCTAATAGGTGTTGTTACTTCCTCTCTCAGGTGTGTGTCCAGCATGGAAATCCAGCACGTTCCTCCTGCATACATGAGCCCTACACAGACTTTCCTGTCTCATAGCCTACAGAAGACTTCTCAGCAGTCTCTCCACTCTATAGCATTTGGGAGACTCAAGTTTTCTGCTCCTTCTCTAGTCTGTAATTTCTGTACCAAAAAGTTGGAAGCTGCTCCATCATTTTAGGGTGATCATGCACATTGGGCATGTTTAGGCTTCTCTAGCTGCTCTAGACCAGTGCAATTACAAGCTTTCCTCATGTCATTATACATGAATGATGTATACTTCCTTCAGTAAAATCGTATCCCAACTATAATCAGACATTATTAATAAATAATCTGTTCTGATTCACAGATCCCTTTCAATTTCCCTTTACTCCAGAGGTAAAAAATTACTTCTCTTTTTTACCCCGCCCCCACCTCCTTCCCCCAGAATTCATGAAGCCTGCAGGAGAAAGACAAAGGAAGATGTTTTTGCTTTAGCTCTCTCTTACTGTGCTTAAATTGAGTTGTGCAAATGGAGCCTGATTTTGATGTGTTCAGAGTCCAAATAACTTTCATAGAATGGGTTTAATGACTAAGTGTATAAATGATTTAACAAATGCAATGCTTTTAACCTATTTATATTAATAGCTTTGTTTTAAGGGAGTTAAGCATCTGTAGGATGATTTGAACTGTTCTAGTGAGCGGTGTTTGTCTCCACACTTTTGATCAAGTTGAAATGGGCTTTTCACATTGTTTTTTACTATAATTATACTTCATGCTGAGAGGCACACTAGTAATGCCCAGCATTCATTTGGGAAGATGACATAACCGTGTATACTGTGACCAATAAATAATGATGTACATTTCTATTCATTTTGCTTTCAGAGGCCTTCAAGCCAGCCTGTTTTGTTCTTGTGCAATATATTAAGTAAAGCTCCAAAGTTGAAATTCATATCAAAATGAGGGAACTGTCTTCAAGACTTTTGTTTGTACAGTGCCTTGTAACATCACAGACTGCTATATACAATCAGTGTCCTTCTTATGCTTTTTTTTTAAAAAAAACTTTGATCTTTTTTGTATTAGAGAAACTTTACAGAGTGGAGAGTGGCAAAGGAGCGAAGCCTTTCCGACCAGACCTGACCTTGGAAACAGTGGGAGAAAGACAGATAGAAGTAAGCTAATAATTAACTAAGCCATTTTCTGGGTGAAGGGTGGAAGTCCTGGCCAAACTGGAGCCCCATGATCATGGGAAGGTGAACGCTGTGCAATTTATGCCAAATGCCCTAACTTTGTGGGAAGAAATTGCATTCTATATTTGTTACCCGCAATGTGAAATACGACTCGTGGAAATGATTTCACTGGAAAGAAACAGAGACTTATATGGTGCCACTCTTCTGAGTGTTTTAGATATCTGGCCTGTTTTAGATATCCTTGAGGTGGGATGAATTACTACTCAAGTACACCCCTGTCCACTGATATAGCCCCTATGGCTTCATGTTCAGGTGAAAATGTCGGTATTGTAGATAGTCACATATTCAGCAATGAACCCCATTCTTTTTGACTGAATCACCAGTTTCAGAAAAATTTCAAACTTGGGATATTGGAAATATAATCACCACAGCATTTACCACCATGTCAGTAACTGTCTGACACCAGTCTGAAAGACTGCATCCATTTACTTGCCTTTCATTTGTGTATTGCAAATTCAAGTTAAGATCATGTCACTAGTCATCACAGAGTTAAGATGCCTGCAATGAGTGTTCTAACCATAGGTTCGAGACAGTCACACAATTTAATATGTTGCTGGTCAAGAGTAACTGGAAATTCCGTCATGAACTAGTGC
Organism: Vireo altiloquus; assembly: GCA_013396875.1. Lineage (NCBI taxonomy): Eukaryota > Metazoa > Chordata > Aves > Passeriformes > Vireonidae > Vireo > Vireo altiloquus. Next base: position 104,697 of record VZRF01009287.1, on the reverse strand, counting down.
TGTTTAGCACTACTCTCTGTCTATATCCATTACTCAGGTGGACTTTTCCTTAAATTTTTTTTGAAGGTATATACACTAGTGAAGAGCTGCTGGGAGGAAGATCCAGAGAAAAGGCCTGACTTTAAGAAAATTGAGAGTACTCTGGCTAAAATATTCAGGTGAGCAGCAGGGGCTTTGTTTTTTAAGATGCTGCAAGCTCCTCCTGTGTTAGAAAGCTCATATTTTTAAGTGTGTAATTATGATTCGGTCAGTGGAAAACCCTAGTGTCTTCACTTAGATCCTCTTTTATTCTTTGGCAGAAAAGTAGGTGAGCATGTGCATATGTATATATACACCTGTGTATAATGTACTAGCTGAGTGAGGGTGAAATGATCACCATACTTCAAATTGGTACATTATGAAAGTAGCAAGTTGGATAATTAGGGATTTCGACCAATCACTTCCTGTCTCTAGTCAAGAGTTGGATAGTGACTCAATGCACATAGATGTTTGAAGGATGATTTGAAAGTTTGGATGGTCCTAAATTAAGCTGATTAGAAATGTTGAGTTGTAACTCATAAGAAGTATTAATTACAGGGCCTTGGTGATACAAAATTGTGGGAAAATAATAAGGGTCATAGCTGGATAAACCCTGTGGGGTTACGCAGGCCTTTCACCTGCACAATGCTGCTGTGTTACTGCAGAATTTGGTCTGAATTAATTATTTCAATGACCAAACGGTGCATTTTTAATTACTTCTCCTGGGAAATTGCTCCCCAGTTTTTAAGGCTCTCCGCATCATTTTACACTTTACGTGGGCAAGACAACTCTAGTATGCATAACTGAATGTATGCATACATGCAGAATAACCTTTCCTCAGCTGAATAGAGAGGCCTCCTGGTTCAGCTTCTAAGCCTCCATCCTACAAAAGCAAAGAGGTTGCCTCTTGACACATGGAACATGGTCTTCTTCTTGTGTGGGTCTAAGATGATGCATCCCTGACATAACATTGATTTTGAAGTCCAGTTGGCTACAATACTAATCTGACTCTTCCAGTCAGCCTGGTCCCAATTACTTTCAGACTGCTTTGGCGAGTGCAGGCTGCCCAGACAAATGGGTTTGAGTGACTCATGTTACCACACTTCTACTTCCAGGGGTTAGTAGGCTCAAGTCTGCAGGATTTTGTGAGTAAAACTAGCCATGGGGCTGTCCATTGTTCCACTGTATTCTTCGGTCTTCTAAAAAGACAGCCTCAAATTGTCTTAATTCTTCTGGCTGAAGTCCCCATCTAAACACTATATGTGATTTTCTACCTACTATTTTTAGCTTCCTCTCAGAATTTGAGTTTCTCAGTTACTTTTTACAAATGAATGTTTCTGGATTACCCGAGGTAATCTGGAATTGACAATATTAGCAGGGTTAGGTGATTGAAGGCTGCCTTAATAATAACCAGCTTCAACTGACAAGTGTGGATTACAGACTTTCAATTCATCTACATAAGGCCTCCAAGCAAGCAAAAGAATGATGCATTTAAGTCACTTTGCATTCTAATCACAGGGAAGTCGAACACTGGAGAAGTTTTCGGTTGCTGCTTTTCTGCCTCCTTTTGGCTGCTCTCAACAGTGTACATCTATCAATCTTCTTGATTCCTGTGTAATTCTGTTATTTGCAGTAATTTCCATGGCCAGACCAATGAAAGCTACATGGACACCCTGATCCGGCGTCTACAGCTGTATTCCCGGAACTTGGAACACCTGGTGGAAGAAAGGACAGAGCTGTACAAAGCAGAGCGAGACAGAGCAGACAGGCTTAATTTCATGTTACTTCCAAGGTAATTCTCCAGGAGGATTTTCGCTGGCATTTTATTTACATATGCCCATTTCTTGCAGAGTAGGGGATAGGATTAATCTTTACGTTCTATTTTCTTCTCGTGTGACCTAATCCTGCTAAAAAGGAAAGAAGAGGCAGCTGTCCCTGAGCTCTCCACCCTGTGGTGGAGTGTCATGCCAAGATGATATTGGGACCCATTATCTTCCTCAACATTTCTTCATGCACAGGTTTGCCCCTCTCCAGCACAAGCCTCTCTTTCACTGCCTTCTTGGGAACACAGATCTACAGTGATCCCACATCACAGAGCTCTGCTCTATTCCAGCACCTTGCTAGGTAGAAGGAGTGTCTTCTGCTGAAGAGAGGAGTGCAGTCCAACTTCAGGCTGGGGTTTAGCAATGCAAGAGAGGGGCTGAGGTTGGCTGGGCCACACTGGGTTAGATGGATTCTTCAGAGCATGCTATAGGACAAGTATTATTGGTATTATAATATTGGTAATACCAGTAATTTTGGTATTGCACATATTTGAAATAATAAAACTATCCTGGTATGCCATTACTAGCTTCAAGGGTATTGATTTTATGACTCATCATCAAAAAAAAAGTGCTTGTTCAATCCAGTTTTGGAGAAAATCAGGAATGATCTGGCTGTACAGACAGAGTGACAAGGAATTCATGTCTCCTTCCACTCTCTGTTGTTCCTACCACTCTATTACTCTTTCATTGTAGATGGAACACAGCATTGTGTGAAACCTGTAATTTTCTGTGTTTCTTTCTGTTATTCTCTTCTAATATTACCACTAGGAACAGATACTTTTCTGCATTTAGAATTGCAAGAAGTGAAGGTGAAGGTCCTTCTTGAATAGACATTGACTGTCATGGTATTGAATTTTTCTTCCATAAAATTATCAGACTACGATATCTCATCTGAAATCAAGATGAGTTGATGTAATTATTATAATGAAATGATTTCTATGCTGAGAAAACAGAAAAAACTGTCTGTTCTTACTTCTTGTATGGGTAGAATGTAGGTCTGTGTGTCAGGAAGTTCAGAATTTCAGTTTTAAATTTGACTCAATACCCCTGTTTCTGACCTTAACCAAGAAGCTCAGTTGCCCACGTCTGAGTTTCCTCCTGGCTATTCACACACTTGGATTTGGAAGTCTGTAGTGCATTAATTACCACTAGTAAGTGCTCTGAGGTCCCTGACTGACAAGCATTATGGGCATCTAAAATGTGATTATAGCGGCAGTTTTCAGCAAACTATTTGATGTTTCCTACACAGGAAGCAATACTGTGATTGGGTTGCATAAAAAAAATACCTTTAATAGTAAATACTACTCATCTGTCTTCCTGCCTTTTCTATTTCCACAGGCCAGTAGTAAAGTCTTTGAAAGAGACTGGCCTGGTAGAGCCAGAGCTGTTTGAAGAAGTCACTATCTACTTCAGTGACATTGTTGGCTTCACCACACTCTGCAAATACAGCACCCCTATGGAGGTGGTAGATATGCTCAACGATATCTACAAGAACTTTGACCACATTCTTGACCATCATGATGTTTACAAGGTGATTACCTCTGTACTTTTGCTCATTTACAACCAGTGGACACACAGATCAAGTTGCATGATGTGGCGGATCAGGGAATCTGCCTTCTAAGCAAAGCAAAGGAGAGAAAAATAGGCCAGGATTACTTCATTTCAATAGGCTTTCACTGTGCCTACTTATACCAAATTTCCTACAGGAGGTAGTCACACATTCATTAATTGGAATGCTGGGTACAGTTGTAAACACTCATATACCCAAATGGTGTCAGCTACCTTAGACAAATCAGTCCTGCTCTCTGGGGAAGAAATGTTTAATCATGAACAAGAGGATCTGATAAAATCTTTCTGCTTTTAACTAAAGATGTACTTTTCTATGTCTGCAAATAGTGAGTTCTGATTTTATTTCCACAGGTGGAGACCATTGGTGATGCTTACATGGTGGTGAGTGGTTTACCGAAGAGAAATGGCAACCGGCATGCAGTGGACATCTCCATGATGGCTCTGGACATTCTCAGCTTCATGGGATCTTTTGAACTGAGACATCTGCCAGGGCTGCCTGTTTGGATTCGCATTGGAATTCACTCTGGTACACAGTAATGCTAGATCCACAGAGACAATGTTGTTGCCTAGTTTTGAACAGAATTAACACCCACACAAGGTCTGGTAATACACCACAGACATCTGCCCTCCTCATGAAGAATCAGGTTGAAAAAAATGTTCATAGAGGGAGAGTAACAGAAATAAACAAGTCACTGTTTTGCTCCTGCAGTAGTGAAATAGCCCATAGCCATCAATTCACAGGTGAAGTCAGTAGCTAGGATGAGCAACAGCCACTGTTCCTGGTATGATTACAGATTATTTCTCTCCGACTGAAGCGGAGATCAGTCATGGCCAGCTATGCTTATCTAGGCAAAAAATACAAGCCTGTATTTTATGCTTTTGGAGGCAAAAATTTTGTTGAGTCTGTGTGGGACTTAAAGTTTTAATTTATCTGTAAAAATACTTTTTGTCAAAGGGGAACCCCAGATAGCTCAACAACTTTGGGAAATTCCTCAACACCAGCTGCCAGGAGAGGAACATAACAGAGAAAGTGACTGAGGCCTCAAGGGAAGCCTCTTGAGGCACCACTATGCATCCTTGCATAATGAAGTTTATTCTATTTTTCTCTTGCTTCCAAACCTGACAGTTAATAAATGCATTTTTTTTTCTGCACAGAAATCAGGCTTAAATGCAATTAACACTGTGCAGCTGTGTCCTTTTTATGCTCTTATTGGATTATGCAAGAATAACACAGCTAGGCTTGGTTTGTAGTGGGAGACCACAAGATACTGTGGGAAGTGAGGTAGAAATTATTGCCATTGGTGAGGAATGCAGAGTTCCCCCAGGCACTACACCGCTCTGCAACAGTGAGACACCCGCCAAATAAATCAAGTCTCTTGATTCACCCTTTTTATCTGCATCCCATTTCTAGGTCCATGTGCAGCTGGTGTGGTTGGAATAAAAATGCCTCGTTACTGTTTGTTTGGAGATACAGTAAACACAGCTTCGCGGATGGAATCCACAGGCTTGCGTAAGGATTTAATTTTAGCTCTCAGTGTAATAGGACCAAAGGCTGTTGGTTAGTTTGTGACCAAAGTGACTTTTTCCAGCTGAGAACAATTTATTATCAGCTTGCAGAAGTTTTAAAGCTAAAGAAGCCCTATTTGCTTTGATTACCATTATTTAACTGTCCAAAGTGACACTGGGCAGTTCACCGGGCAGTGAAGAGTTGTTCCTTGTTCACGCTTCAGTGCTGGTAACGGAGTTTGTAGGCTGCCTGAGAGATAATATTTATGTGTCTGGAAATTAATTTTACTCTATGAAGCACAGATTTCAGTTTGACCCAGAATTGTATATGTTGTGTAAATATATTGACTGTGTATTTTAAGTTGAAACAATTATGTCATCAGCTTCACCATTAGGGAACGGTGGCGAGAGCCAGTTTTTCTTCCTTCTGCCCAGTGTCTTCATGTGAGCATTCTCTATATAGGTCACTCACAATTACTCTTTTCCCTTTTGACCTCGAACTACTACAGTTACCATTGTCACCTGTATTTCAGATCAATGGCCGTACCTCCTATTCCTGCCTGGATGTGCTCTGTAGTGGAGTCAGATTTTTCATTCAGCAGTGTAATTGCTTCTCATTTAATTTGGCTCTCAGAATTTATGATGATAACAATTGAAGGAGCTTCTGCTATAGCACCAGATTTCACATATACTTAATATGAGTATGTGATATGTTTCCAGGCTGAGCTTTCATTGTCTGTTTATTTTTTTAGCTTTAAGGATTCATGTAAATGGTTCCACAATTAACATCCTTAAGAGAACAGACTGCCAATTCCAGTACGAAGAGAGAGGAGAAACGTACTTGAAGGTAACCTTTACCGTGTGCATGCATGAACACAGAGAGGTAGTAAAAGTATTGCATAGCTGAGAGTACACCAGAACTTAATTAACAGCTGAGGAACAAGGATTATTGACCAATTGATATCACAATCTCCAGTGGTTGAAGACACTTTTATAAAGACAATGCAGGCAATGAAGAGCTCCCTAACTCATAAATTAAAGCAACATAAAGATGTGGAGAATAAATGAAACATACCATTTGGAACAGAAGATTGTAGAGTGAAGTCATCTGCTGAAAGGGAAGCTGAATCTAGTGTTAATTTGTTAATGCTCCAATATCTACCAATCCATTTATTTCAATCTATTCCACTTGTCTGTCCATGGGAGTTGATGGCAAGGCAGCACAGCTCACCTCTCCCACAACTGGTATTTCAGGTCATGGAACAAGGAAGTAGGTGTGCAGCTGCATCTCCCCCACTCATCTCCTTCTCACATCTGATTTGTAATCCTTTGCTGTCAGCATCAGTTACTGACCATAAGCAAACACGGCAATGTGCAATAGAGTATTATTTAAGTAAATTAACTACAGGAAATTGCATGCTAATCCTAAAACTGTGCTTTCTGTTCTTTGTCATATATATTTAGGGCAGAGGAACAGAAATTACCTACTGGTTGACGGGTACCGAGGACAAGAAATACCATCTCCCAACACCTCCTTCTGTGTAAGACGGTCTTTATATGTGAAAAGGGAGGAGAAATTCCCATTATTTGTGCTTTAGCCTTTGTTGTCCCTCCTTGGCACTTGTGGATTTTTTATACCATTGAACTTGTCTTCAGTAGTTAGAGGCTTAAGAATGTATGTGCATATAAACAAGTAAATATTCATTACATGGGACTATGTGTGTGCTGAAGGGTATTTGTCCATTTAAACGTTTAGCAGGTTCTTTGCCTTGGAAGGAGTGTAAGACTTATAGGAGAAGTTGTGATGTGATAAGAGCAAGAGATGGACAGAAAAATGAAAAACATTAATATTCTCACAAATTTAGTTCTAATGGCACCTGTGTGTCAGAGTACAGGAAGAGGATAACCACAACTAAAAGTGCAGCTCTCTGTAATACCATGTTATGCCTGTGAGCTCTTGTGGAGGAACTTGTAAGAGAAATAAAACTTGCAGGATTTCAACTACTATTCTGCTACAAGAGGAGGACAAAGTTACTGTAGTACTGCACAGGAATTGGGATTGAATCTAATTCGTGTCCTCCTTTTCATGCAAGTGATCATGACTTTTTAAGGTCAATAATGACACAGTTACAGACCTCCTGTGCAAGGACACTGATCCATACTATCTGGAAAACTCTCATGAAAATCCTGACTTCTGTTCCCAAATTCAGAACCTGAATTTGGTCCTGCCCACACTTTTTATCAGTAGTGTGCGAATGTCATTAAGATAAAGATGGGATTAAAACGTTTAAAAATCTCTGGGGACCTAGGGATCACTAAAAATGTGTGAATCACTGATTTTTTTTTTTCCCCATCCTGTTGATTTTAGGGAGAATCAGCAGCGGTTACAAGATGACTTAGCAGAGATGATAACCAATAGTCTTCAGAAAAGGGAAAATGAAGGATCCAAGGCAGGGGAGCTTTCGCGGGCAGCCAGCTACCGATCAGGTACCCTGGAATACCTGCAACTGGTCAGCAAAGAGAATTTTACCACGTACATTTAAAACTGGATGTCTAGTATGACTCAAAAAGCTGAAGCAACTCTCTGGACAACTTCATGTGGAGGCTGGAGGCTTATAATCTCAGAGGAGAAAGCAAACACCCTTTCAAGCATCCTTTCTACCATCCGACCTGCTATCAGTAAATCAAACATCTCTTCACTGTAACATTGAAATTGTTGGATGACTTCATTAGGACACATGGCAGCATGATTTGAGGTAAATTAAAATGTTTGCACTTGAGTCTGGAAAATAGTGGGGGGGGTTGTTTTAGTTAGGTTTTTTTAACTGTGATAGCCTGTTCAATAATCCACTTCTGAAAATATTCACTGCAAAACCTTAATTTGTTATGATTTTTAGATGTTGTATTTAATTTGTAATTTTTATTTGAAGAAAGATTTGGTGTAATATATTTGAAAATATAATTAAATACATCATATGTAAAACCTGGATATGTTGCTATTTTGTTTCTTCTGCTGTTTTCCTCTGTGTTTCACATATTTTCCTTAATCAAGCTGACTTGGTTCAAGAGACAACACTTCTGTTATTTACATTGGGAGATTATTCCAGAAGTATGGTTTCTAAAGCTTATCTGAATCTCCTGGTCCTGAAAAATGAAACTGCCATTCTTGCAAAACAAGACACTTTCATATCTTTTCACCACTTCTGCTTCTGCACCCAAACCAGAAGTGAAACAGAAATTAAGGAAATAAAATTATTTGGACTTCTTAACCTCAGACCTTTTCAATTCAACTTTTAGATGCAGTTTTACAGTCAAGCAAGTTTTACTCAGATGACTTGTTCTTCAACTGACACCATGGCACTGATATTAATAAATAGTTTTAAAAAGCAACAAAAGCACATGTAAAAGAAAATCAGCATTCACATGAAGAAATAACATCTACTGAGTGAATAACATCTACTTTTGCAAGGGCCTTTTGTGTGTTGTTGGCTTTCAAAGCAGAACTACTTCCACCATTGTCAAATATTGGTCAGTATTCAAACCATAACATTGGTGCAAAATCATTCTTTTATGGTTTTGAACAGCATTTTTGTTCAACTAAACAGCATAAAAAGAATTTTAAAAGAGCAATCCGGTTGCCTTTGTTTTTTCTTTGTTAAGATAAGCTGGCTTTGTAAGAACACACACATCAAAAGAACAATGTAGATGTAAATAGATCTGAAGTGCAAAGATTACTGGAAAAATTAAATAATGAGGTGCTGTAAGGCTTATACTCTTACCTAATAAATGTAAAATCCTACACTTAGGAATATGACACAGACAAATAGCAGAAAATGTGTACCCAAGACCCACAACTTTCACATTATATATAAACAATCAGAAACTCAAACTGGCATTAATACCATACCATCCTGTGTCCTAATGGAAATATTCATTGGGATGAGGATAGAAAAAAAAAACCCTGATGTTCTAAAACTGGTATGCATTAAAAACAGTATGAGTACAATAAAAATGTAAAGTCTGCTATTTTTGTCTCTATGTCTGCATTCTTGGGCACGACTGCTGTGCTACTGGGCACTGCTGGGCTGTTCTGGTTGCTGTAGCTCAGCAAGTGTAGCTGTGATGTAGTGATGAGTGCTGGACTCATCAAGCCTGAAGACGACCACTATGATTACCCCAAGCAGAGCTGTTCTGATCTTTGAAGTGATACAAGTGACATAACTCCTCTTTTTAAAGAGGAATTTTATGGGTTCCATCCTTAACACCCCTGAGATACAAATTATTTTAGAGCAAATGTCTGCTGACATTAAGAAAATTAATTTAAACTGTGTTTAGTTTTCAGCAGCCCTTCTCTTTCCAATGTTCTTCAGATAATAAATTTTGTATAATTTTGTGAAGATAAATAGTTACCTTAGCAATGAGTTGATGGACTCATCTTCTGGTAGATTTGTTTTTCACATAGTTCTGTCCCTGCACCTATCTGTTACCTACACATCACAATAAAATCAACTTTGATTACTCTTTTAAAAAAATCTGGTTTCTGGTTTGAATGTCTGTTTTTTCCTCATCTCTAAGTGAAAAGTAGCCCAGAACAAAGCAGGGACAGGTATGGAAGGATGCCTGCAGCCTGGAGATACAGTGCTCTTACCCTGGGCTTGCGGCCACGGCTTGCTACTTGGACTGAACTGGCTGGCATGTGACCTCGTTATATGAGGCTATTACAGGCACCGGTATCAAATTCAAACTGTCTTAAACAATTACTGAAACACGGTCCAAATAATGGTCGTTTTCAGATAATGGTAGACTATCCAACACTGGGTGAGACAGAAATACAGTGCCTCCAAATGGTCTGAATCACGGGTGCAAAAGTAAACCCCGTGTCTCTATCTGTAAACCCTAGGAAAAGGACTGTCCCTCATTTCTTTTGGTGGCACACACACAGCAGTTGCTGTTCCAAACAGCGCTGAAAGCTGCCCTTCCTATGATGCAAAACGCATAGTTCGACCCGGCATCGTCCAACTCTTGTTGCTTTTCAGAAGCCTTTCCTGATGAACCTTCCCTCCTTTTAGGTTGATCACCCTCGGGAAGTCCAGGGGTCTTTCAGGGGCACCAGCCTGGGGACCCGCCCTCACTACAAGCCTTGCGGTCTCCAAACCCGTACCGGGGTAGGAAAGATGCCGCCGCTCCCGGGGCACATCCCGGCGGCCGGCGCGGGGAACAACCGTCCCCCGCCGGGGCAACCTCCAGCACGGGGCGCCGCGGCCGGGGCGGGCGCCGGAGGAGGCGGGGGCAGCGGCGAGACCTGCCCTGACCGAGGGAACTTCTTAAAGTCCCGCCGCCTACCAGCGCTTGGAGGAGGCGCGGGGGAGCGGTGGCATGGCCCGAGCCGGTGGTGGTGCGTGCCGCTGCTGCTGGGCGCTCGTCCTCCTGTGGGCGGCGGCGGGCGGTCGCGCAGGTGAGGCGAGCGGGGGCGCGGGGGGCGGTCGGCCAAGGCCCCCTCACTGTGGCGTAGCGGGACGAAAGGAGGTACCGGGGCTGCCCTGCGAGTGCCCTCAGCCTCGGAGTTGCCAGGAGGTCTGGAGGGGTAGCCCGGCCGGGGCTCTGCCGCGTGTGCGGCGGAGGCAGCGCGGCTCTCCTGCGGGACCGCCGGGCTCCGCGCCTCCGCCCCGTGCTGCCTGGGAGGCGGGTGCGAGGCCGCCGGGCCCTCGCTCCCCGCGGCGGGACCGCGCAGGTCGGGTTGGGTCCGGCACCTCAGGGGCTGCTGCGGGAGCACCTCGTGCCCCGGCGGCCGGGCCGGCGCGGCCGTACTGCCTCGTGGGTGTTCGGTGGCAGCGCTTTCTAAACATCTTCCCCGTTCCAGAGGGGGCGCGGGGAACCAAACTGAGGATCTAACAGGTGGGAAGTTTACTTGAGCTCCCAGCTGCGCTGGTTTTTCATGTTATGTGCAGGCATGGGAATCGTTCTGGTTGAAGACTTCGTTGTGTTGCTGTGGCCTACAGCATGCTGCGACTTGTGACTAAGAGAGTTTTAGTGCTACCTTGTGGGTGTAAGTCACGGACTGTGCTTCAGAACTCATACAGTATCCCAGAACGATTTGCATTGGAAGGGACCTTGAGGGATCGTCTTGTTCCAACCACGCTCCCTAGGGCAGGGACGCAGTATCTTGCTCTTGTGCTGCTATCAATAAATTCTAAAAGTTTTAAGGGCTAGATTTGGTGCTTATCTTACATAAATTTCCCAGTTAATGTATTAAGTGCCACAAACCAAAGAGAAATTCACTTAAGACTTGTTTCAATGAGTGCAAAATGTTGTGAGCATATAATTTTATGTGCAGTCCTACCTCATCTTGCAGACATGCTTTTAAAACTTTACCTGGACTGGCAAAAACTTCAGTTGGAGAACCAAAGGAAGGGTCAGCTGTGAATTATGCAGTGGAAATGAAAGGAAGTTTAGGGTATGAGGTAGTTTCACCTAATGCCCAACTGATTTCTAGCATCATAATTGAATTACTGGTAGAAAACTACAAAGGAGCAAATAGAAATGCCTTTAGGCTATTTAATAGAGTAAATGGCTTTCAACATTTTGAATTGTCTAGATTCCTTTTTTTAAAAAATGGTTCATTGTTCTTTAGCGTTTTGAATGCCTTGAAGATTCTCCATCATACACTTTGGCAACTGTTTCTAGAGAATGTTCTCTAATATGACTTAAATTGAGGTGCTGTGAGATTAGTGAAGCTACCTGTTGAATGGTTATTTTTGTTTTCTCTGGGTGACCTCTGTTGGGTGCCTATAACTGTTTTGGCAAATCTGCTGCGTTTGCTAAGCTTTATTAGTAAGTATCCTTGTGAACATGAAAACCATACAAGACTGAAACTCTTAATTGATAGTTCACATTTGAATATTGCTTTTCTCTGATGTAAGCACAAATCAGGGGATTAGGCTTCAAATAATGACAGGCCTGTTGGAAGCAAACTGAAAAATTACTTAGACCTGAAATGCATGAGGAAATAGGATGAATTAAGGCCGGTAGAATAGAAAATGCAAATAACTTATATTCAGGCAGATCAAGAAAGCATTTACTCCTTTATTTGAAAATTACTGGGCTTTGGGTTAATTTCTTGTGTGATTTAACCTAATCTCTAAAGAATCCCTGAAATACTTAACATGTTTTGTAATAGATTCCAGTCATAACTGTATATTGAAATCTCACTTGTTCTTTAGAGTTATACCTTTTTTAAACAGATAAAAGGATGTTTCTAAAAAAAAATAAACACATGGATAGGCTGGATCAGAGGAGTGCCACAAAGATGATCAGGGGGATGGAGCACCACTGCTGCAAAGACAGACTGAGGGAGCTGGGGTTGTTCAGTCTGGAGAACACTCTGGAGAGACCTCACTGCGGCCTTCCAATACCTGGAGGGGGATTATAAAAAGGAGGGAGATGGACTTTTTATATGGGCAGGTAGTGACAGGACAAGGGGCAGTGATTTTAAGACTGAGAGAGGGCAGGTTGAGGTTAGATACAGAAGAAATTCTTCACTGTGAGGGTGATGAGGCACTGGCGCAGGTTGCCCAGGTAAGTTGTGGATGCCCTATCCCTGGAAATGTTCAAGGCCAGGTTGGACGGGGCCCTGAGCAACCTGACCTAGTGAAAGGTGACCCTGGCTATGATAGGGAGGTTGGGACTAAATGGTCTTTAAGGTCACTTCGAGCCCTTAACATTCTATGATTCTATACAATTTTTAAATGGGAAAATAGATCAAGCTCTTTCAAATAAAAAAACTGAACAGGAACATCCTTATTATGAGTGACCTGAAATATTTAAATGCTATCCTGTGATAATATAATGTTTATTATTGAACATTAGTTGTAGGGGAGGGTATACTAAAATCAAATGTGCAATTTTGTTTTAAATTTTTTTTTTTTGCATTTTGAAGTGGTGCAAAACTAGTTTTCAGTGAAACAGGAGAGTAATATCTTCCCTATTTAGGGGAAAGTTTATAGGCAAAATCTACGAAGAACACCTCTACAGAAAAATAGCTTCACATTTGGAAAGTCACAGATAAAAATTAGTAGTTAAATTAAATTAGTATAATTAGTAGTTAAAGAAAACAGTAGTTTTCATATTAGTGGGAGATGCTCACAATTGTTAATTGATCTTGTTACATGTGAACTAACCAGTGTTCCATTGCTTGCCAGTTGGCTTGTTTCTCAGACTAAGGAAAAACATGAATATTATTTCTCACCCCCAAATGTTGTAGTTCTTTCCTCTGCAAGGAAAAGAGTTCTACTCATTTCTCTAATTGTAAAGTCCAATAACCTAACTTGATACATGTATGTTTTAAAAACATACCAAGGAAAACATAAGGAAAAGCAGCTGTTGCATATTGCCAAACAAATTTTACTGGCTTTCTTAAGGCATGTCAGGTGTTATTTCTGTAGCTGTAATTTATTTAATAAATATTAGTGATAGTGTGCTTGTTAGATGGTCTTGGGCCATCTCTGTACTGCCTTTCTTTCATTCTTCATCTTCTCTGTCAATTCTTCTATTGCGAATTACTGCCATTCTTTCATGTCTTCTTCATCTGCTTTCCTCTTGTGTTTCATCATGTCAATCCTTTTAGTATTTCCTTTAATTGCTTGTTTCATATTCTGATGAACATGTATGTATTTCTACTCTCCTGCTGCCACCAAATAAAAGACAACATCCAGTTTTAATATAACTTTGGAAATACCTGTATTGAGCCCAAAAGGCAGAGAACAGATTTGGCATTTCAGCTTGAAACCCAAAGGGACCACTACCATCTCCTATTCATGGCTGAAATATGTTCCTTTTCCCATTATTAAGGGAATAATTTTGACAAAAAGCAGATACTTCTCATTCTTGTAGAAATTCCAGCACTCTCCCAACTATAGACCCTGTTTCCGGATCTATCTTTGGCAGAAGGGTTGATGTATCTTTAAAAGTGGGCAGTTTGAAGGAGGGCTCCTCCCAATCCCTACTGACTGCAGAAGGAAGGAACTCATTTTACCAGGCTTCTTTTGTCATTGTACTTCTGCTCATCTCTCTCCCACCACACTGGTGGTTGTGGTGAAACTCTGCATTGCTGATGCTCTGCAGTTCTCCTGGCTGGCTGATGTCGGGGAAGGGTGATTCCCCTGGCCTACCCTATCCCCTGGGATTTTGACTCCTTCGTCACAGTAGATAGGGTGTGCTTTGGTGTGTTATTTAGGTTATTCTAAGCAATCCTGCTATGGAATAGCTACAGATTATCACAGTCTTTTCTGTTCATCAGAGTCCTAATAGGCTGAACACTTGGAAGTCTTAACTTCAATGAAAGGATGATTTGTAGGTTAATGAAGACATTGCCATTGTTTTATATGCAAGAATTGACCAATATGACTGCTGGGATAAGAGGTACTAGGATCCCTGCCTCACCCTCCAAAAAATAAATGTGAAAATGCCAGTATTATTCATTAAGAATGCTCCCGTTTATTTCAGAACTCAAACAGGATTGTTACAAAATGTGCAGGTGCTTCTTGTATATCTATATTCCGTGTTTTGCTTCAGTTCTGGATGTTTTTCTTAGTAAAGGCAATCCTGCTTGTTTAGATGAACACAGAATAAAATTGTAATAGATTAGGTGGTACAAAATGCTTTGATTACCTTGTGGTATACACAGGTTTATCAGCTTGTAGTTTTAACTCCAACTGTAATGTGAAATGGGATGATGAGTCAATGAAAAGAAAAGGTAGTAATGGGAAATAGTGTTTTCCAGCATTGTTGTTAAACTATGTCTATAACAGCTACCTTGATGCTATTCCTTTACTGGCCTCTCAAGGTTTGTTGCAAATTATCCTCTTATTTAATATTTCCCCTCCCTTCCCGTCCTCTTTGAGTCCTCCTATTTTTCTTCAGTTTAAATTTGTCATGTAGGGAAGCTGGGGCAGGGCAGACTGCAGGGGTAATTGAAAAGTTTGTTCTGACTTTTGAAAATAGCTCTGCATGTTCATGCTCTGGCAGAGCATAAAACAAAGAAACCCAGCCTGCCGTGTAAGAGTGCCTGTGTCAGATAGGTCTGTCTGGCTTTGGCATCCAGTTTTTTTTCTGAAGGAAATCAACAGCTATTTTGCTTTAGGCAGCCACATTATATCTGACATACCTATTTAGTTTGCATGCAATAATAGCAATACCCAGCTGCCCTGGTTCCTTTTGACTTGCAGCCATCTCTCCACAGTCTCCCAAAGAGAAGGAAGGATGGTCACATTTTGCCTTACTTTGTTCTTGCTCTTTTTACACATTCCTCAACATCTTTGTTTACTGTGCAAGTAGCCTGTCTCTCCTCTGCCCTGCGGTGGCCTTCTTGGTTGGAATCAGCCTTCCCATTTACTGCTGGACAGGCAAGTTGTGTTCTACTCTGACCCCGTGCATCACTCCCTCACAGAACCTCCTTTTCCCTGACTTTTTTGATATGTGAGCTCTAACTTTGTAAGGTGGCCTTTGGCTTTCATCAGTGGTGATCCTTATCAGCCCGTGCTTCTGTTTATAGATTTTTTCATGAGAGTGATTCTCATGTCTACTTTCAACCTGAAATAGAAATTACTGTATCTGTTGCTAGAAGATAGTTAAGGAGACAACAGAAGACTAAGCTCATAGCTGCTTGAAGAGTTACTGAAAGTCTGTCATGCCTCAGTCCTTTAAATAGCCTCGGTACCTGGCAGATGAAAAACATGTTTTTAAACACTGTGTTCCAAGTCCCTGAAATTACTTCATCTCTAAATAGACTCATGTAACAATTTCTTTTCATAGAATGTGGAAAAAACAAAGTTCTTTCACTACTAAAATCTGGTTCTGCCAATGCATTTTTTGTTCCCCTGAGAAGTGTCTCCAGTACATCATGAGGACTGATCTAGTGCACAGTGTACAGAGCCTAGCTGGAGGCTGGTTACAACTGGTATATGCCAACAGTTGATACTGGTCAGCATCTTCCTTGATGACCTCAAAGATGGGGCAGAGTGTACCCTCGGCAAGTTTGCTGATGATATGCCAGAGGGCTGTGCAGCCATTCAGAAGGGCTATTCATGAATTTATTAATTAAAACTTTTCAAATAATTCTGAGAACTCTGACATACAACTTTTTAACTGTTCTCACTTACAGTACTGTGGTACTGATGTGATCACTCGTGAATAGAGAGCTGATGTAATCACAGCCCATCTTAGGGAAGATTCAATGGAAATTGTAGGGTGTGGGACTTTTTTGATGTTGTTGTTTGTTTGGTGGTTTGGGACTTCTTTTCAGAAAGCAGTTTACTGTGCTCTTTGTTCTTCAGTTTTGTGGGATCAAAACACAAGTAATCAAGAATGGTTCGTAAAACAGCAGTCCACATGGAACTCTGAGCAGTCTAAGGCCCCTTCCTTCCTGTTTGTTTCATGCTTGGGATCAATTCTATTTCAGATGGATGATAGACATTGTGTATCTTGTAAAGGATTGCATATCTGTTGTGCTTTTGTCTTTAAGCTTGTGACCCACTGAGTCCTAGTGCTTCTGTTATGACACCTCCAGGATTAGTTGCCCAGATAGTCAGTGTAGAAAGCTTCTGCTAGTTTTTGAATCTTTAAGTGGAAAATTAAGTCAACAGTAGTTTATAATCTTTTGCAGTTGCTAAGGCATGCTGTATTCTAAAGTAGATTTCAGTAAGATTTGTATAGATTGTGTTCTGGGCCAGGTAAGGAAATACTTTTCAGAGTTTTATGTCAACTCAGCTATATTGGAGCTGTACACTGAAAGAGTTGTAGATAACTTCCAGAAGAATAACATGAGAACGTTTAGCTGTGAGCTTTTGTAAAACTCCAGTTAGTTCTCATGCCCTTTTTTAGTACATTAACATTAGTGTTGATCTCTGTAGTAGAACTAAGCCTGATGGAAAGCTATAAAATTAACTTCTTTAAATTGCTAAAATACTGTCTTGACATTTTAGTATTGCATAGGAAACACTTACTTATATTTGTTTACCCTATCCCCTTTCTCCTCCACCACAGAACTCCGCTATGCAACTGTCTACTGGAATAGAGCTGAAAAAATACTTCAGGTCAGGAATGCACTGGACAGGAGTGGAGATGCTTATGGCTTCTACAACAATAGTCTGCAGACAACAGGCTGGGGAGTCCTGGAGATCAGAGCAGGCTATGGCACTCAGACCTTAAGCAATGAAGATATTATGTATGTTGCTGGCTTCTTGGAAGGCTATCTCACAGCCCCGTAAGTACCTCAGGAAGCAACTCAATTCGTGACACTTGCAGTGGATTTCTGTACTTGGGAGTTTTTTTGTTTGCTTTCATTGCCCTAAATTCCTCTCCATTTAAACTAATGATACATTTTGCAGCTGTGTGCTGTTCTTTTAATTAGTAGCACATACGAAGTATAGCTTCTTCGTTATGGGATCAGGATGTGCCCTCCCTTTCTCATCCTGCAGGCTCTCCCACCTTGGTGAGATAGATGAGTACTGTGTTTGTATTACTGGTTAAGTACTGTAATCACAAAATAATGTATGTGTGAAGAAGTGCATAAGGAGTAGCAAAAAGTGTAGTTATTTGCCCAGACAGTAGTTAGGTGACTGGTCAGGTGGTTGAGAGCAGATCAGGGAGAAATGTTGGTCTCAAGGTCTGCAGGGTTTCCTTAAGGACCTTTTTTAGCAAATACTGACAAGAACCTGCCAGGGAGCAGTGAAACTTCACAGCATGGGGAGTTGTCTTGACCAGCTTAAATAAAATACACAGTATAGGCCTGAAGGCAGACTGGGGTATGTCTAGAAGGGTCAGCATTCTCCTGAAAGCCCTGAGGGACTGCGCCTTTCCCACAGTGCACAGCTATGAAAAGTGATGGAATTTTGTGCTTGTTACAAATCCAGTGCAGGGTTTTTTTCCTCAAATAAAACAAAGAAGTCCATAAGCCTAAACAATACCCAACCAAAAAAATTAGCCAGACTTTGTTCTTTCCTTGACGAAGTTGGAAGACAGAATGACACAATGAAATACTCTGGTAGTAGATGGCAGTACTAAGTTGGACTTGATGATCTTAAGGGTCTTTTCCAACCTAAAAGATTCTGTGATTCTCTGTAGCTGGTGAGGTAGCTAAGAACATGTGGCTTGTTGTTGAACAAGCTCCATCTTTTGTTCTATCAACGTAGTCATAAGAAAAGAAAAATTCCAAAATTCTGATGTACGGCTGAGAAACGGTTGGGAGAGGTTTATGATGGCTGCTTTTGACATGACTTTCTGGCTTCACCATCTTTGCTTTCAGAACACTGAAATAAATACCTATAGGCTATGTTGAACAGGCCAGCAAGGAAAAGTTGTCTGCTGACCACTTGTCAGATATGGCTGTTGGACAAGATGATACTCATTTAATTAGAAAGATATTTTAAGATGAGTTAATATTTATGGATAGTTCTCTGAGCATATGATAATGTGACTCTCTAGTGGGGTTTGCTGATGAGCAAACCTGGGTCTCTGGAAGTGTGTCACAAGAGAACACGAAATGAACACACACACACACAGCGAGTGCGAACACAAGAAAGAGAGAGCTTTATTTTTCTGACACTGCTTTTTATAGATTCATTGAAAACAACCGTGGATCAGATACTAAGATTTCCTCCTCTCCAATTCCACTGGTCAAACCAGAAGTCCATCAAACTCTTCTCTATCAGGAAAGGAATGAAAAACAAGAGAGACCATTATGTAAACATAACTTTTGTTTTGTGAAATGCATAAGAAAACCTGACTCCAAGAATGAAAACAACCAGAAGACTAAAATCCAAGGTGACAGAAGTATATAAGGGAAATTCAATAAAGTAATATTTATCGATAACAAAATACTTCTTAGGGAGTAAAGGAGTCCTAAAGTTCATAGTGCACAACCTGTTCTCCAGGACAGGAAAGAAAAAGAAGTACATGAAAGATCTGAATTGTTGGATTGTTGGATTATTTGGTGTGAGAGGTTACTGCCTTGCACTATTCAGTTTATGTAAACTGTCCCTGAATCTGGAGAATGCTAGCATTACATTTAGAATATTGTTAAAATTGGGTATTGTTCAACAGATTTTTTTCCTAAGGCTTTACCTAGGTATATTAATCAATAGGTGGTTAAGCTTAAGTTTTGTCATACTACAGATAGCACAGTCCGTGCTAAGCTCAATTAGATGGCAAATAGTGCTCTAGAAGGAACAACTCATACCCTGTTCCTCTTCTGCCTCCTCAGTAGACTTATGTGTCTTCCTGAGTTTTAAGCAAACTTAAGTATATGTCTCTTCCTTTAAATGTGGTTTGAATGTGA
This sequence comes from Vireo altiloquus, assembly GCA_013396875.1. Taxonomy (NCBI): domain Eukaryota; kingdom Metazoa; phylum Chordata; class Aves; order Passeriformes; family Vireonidae; genus Vireo; species Vireo altiloquus. The sequence goes on along the minus strand of VZRF01009287.1, from coordinate 85,449 downwards.
AACTGCAGGGATTTATCTGCTGTCTTATTCTAGGCTAAATTTTAGAGGAAGGAGATTTTCTCCCCCCCCCTTTTTTTTTCCCCCATGGGTGTTAAGTGAAGATTCATGGGAGTGAAGTTATCCAAGTTATTCTGCTCAATGCTTTTGCCTTCTCTAGGTTGTATGCTTACTGAGGTTGGTTCCTAGCCCTGGCTGCTGTTACTCTAGGCCTAGTAGCTCCACCACTAAGTGGCCCTTTGTAAAGAACTGGATATAGCAGAAGTAGTAACGAACAGAAGTGAAGCTGAGGGTTTGTATTAAAGTAGAAAAGTAGGGTTTGAGACTTAGGCTTTTAAGCAAAGTGGGAAATTCAGCTGTTTTAAAGGAGATTAAGTGCGAGAGTGGGTTAAGATGCAAAATGAGAAGTAGCCAAAGCCTTTCTTTTCTGGGGAAACTTTTTGAGAAAATCCACAAAGAAAGTGGCTTGCACTCTGACAAGTGCAAAACCTGAAAATGCTTGCTACCAATAAAAGGCATTTCAAATATTATAGATACCATCTGAATTTTTTTTTTTTTTTGGCTATTTCTTTGCCCCATTACCCATCTGTAACTGCAGTGCAAGCGTATTTCTCACCAGGGGTTACAAACATAAGTTTTTTATGTCGGGTTGTGTAAAGCTATTTTGGATAAAGAAGGCTTCTCCAGAAGCTAAGGATACCTTTTGAAAATGTTTCAGGTAAGGAGCAGAGATGAAATAGTGAGGTACTCTCTTGACCCTTGATAAGACAGAACCTGTTACTTCAGGTTTCAGCTGCATGACCTCAGTGGATTTTTATTTGGGTGCACTGCAACTAATGAATCCTTTTATAGACTGTGTTTGCAATTTCCTAAATTGCAAGAGAAGTGAGAACTCACTAAGTCTGCAGATGTTAAAATTGCACTCAGAACTCCATTTCTCCTTCATCTTGCCTAGAAATGTAGAGAATCCTAATTAACATGCTGGCAAGTAGATGATCTATCTATGGGACAGTTAAACAAGTCTTCTGAAGTAAAACTGGGAAATAGCCTTTCTCAGTCTGTAACTTTATTCCCATCAGACTGCCTGGCCTATTTAGCCTGTCTTCAGGGAAACTCTGGCACCATCACAACTTTCCTTAGAGAAGGTGTCTCTAAACACACTTATTCTACTTCTGCACACATTGGTGCCCACAGCTCAACCTTTCTTTTTAAGTTCTTGGTTAGCAGAAGGGAGAGTGTAGGTATGTGTTTAGCTTTAGGGAAGGCTTAATTTGCATTGTCCACCACTTAGCTGCTGGAGTGAAGACTCTTGTGTGACTTACCTGTAAAGCACCTCGGGTGGTTCAGGCGCAGCCTTCCAATGTGAAAATGTTGGGTATGCTTGGTAATTGAAGAGCCTTTTAGTACATGGCTACCTCTAATCTGAACAAACTCCAAGGTCTCCAGGTGTCTTACATCCATATGCAGTAAAGACTCCATCTCAGGAGGAAGCAGACCCAGGATGGCTCTTGGTAGAAATCCTAGAAATCCTACTAGGAAGACCTCCGATGCGATGCATTGATAGGAAGGAAATGTTGGTGTCTGAACCCATGTTGAAGTACAGCTTCCTGCAGAAGCTGTTGGATGAGCAGGAGCTCCAACTTGACAGTGCCTGCGATTTAGAGACCTTCAGGAATTCTCAGCTAGCTCAGATCTCACGTTACTCTTAGGGCATGAAGGAGTTTCCAGACACAGCTAGGCCCTTAACACATAAGCAAGAGAGTGACAAAGTATCTCTCTTAAAAGTATATACCTTGCCTGTAGTAGGAACCTAAACAGTCTAAAATAACCAGGTTAAAAAAAATCAAAATATGAAATATGCTAGAACTGTTTTATCTTGGATTACTGGGGAAGAATTAATCTCAGCTGTAATGGTATAGGTCAGAGGTAGAAAAAGCAATGATCAGACCAGTTTTCCAATGATGGTAGAAAGGTAAGTCTTCTCTAGGGCATGCTTTATCTTTCTAGTGTTGACACTTGATTCAGAGAGTATCTGTATGTTTTTAAAATGCACAGTTAGATGTTGGACAAATTGAATCCTAGTGCCTGTAGTGTCTAGAGATCCAGACACTTTGATCCCAAATCTCTCACCTTTCTACAAAGTCCAGTCATATCATCTAGCCAAGGTGCTTGCTCTGGCTTTCTTAGGTATGAACTTCCATTTCCGTATTTTGCAGAGGCCTGACTTTACTTAGTATCAGAGCACATCCAAATCTCTGACATTATTTTAAATCAGTTCCAATTGGGGCATGCCAGGTGCCTAAGAGCAGTATTTAAATTTGAAGCAACATTAATTTTACTCTTTCCTCATATAGCCTCAGTTGACCTGAGTTCTGTCATCTTCCTCACTAGTTTAAAGAAGGAGGACTCTGCTTTTCTGGTTTTAGGCTTGGAATTCTTGTCCCAGATTTGCAATTGTGTTGTGTTTGGCCTTAGATGTAGTTGCAAAGCCTTACTGTAGTGATCCAGTTTAATTCAGAGAATAATGCCCTTACAAAACACACAAGCTGTGCACATAGAAGCTTTGTTAAAGCAAAAAAAGCTAAAGAGAGCAACTGGGGGAAAAATTCTTGATAACTTTGGTCATTAAAAAAAAATCGGTTCCAGGAATTGTCTGTCCTCTGTTAGCAAGTAAAAGAGTGAAAGCCATTAAAGATGTTTTCAGTCACATGATTCTGAACTAGCCCAGTCTCTGCATCAGTCATGACAGCTTAAAGGTCCTACTGCTGTAAAATCTGCCTTGTGTTGCATAACCTCTGAGTGCGAAATAGAGAGTAGAGCTGATGGTTGAATCTGGAAGCCTGATCATTTGTCCTGACCTAGGCATTGGTTTGGCCAGGATTCTAGCTGGCTTTTGTCTTCCTCATCTGGCTCTAATTCCTATATGATCATCTACCAGATGGACCAACTCGTGCTCCTTTTTAATGACACAAGAGCTCTGATTTCTGGTATGGAGTATGTCATGCTCTAGTTCCCTTCCTGAAATTACTTGGGATTTTTATTTGCCAAATTCTCTGTGAATATGCAGGGGTGGAGAATATTGATCTGTTTTCCAACTTTCTTGCCATCTCCAAGAAGTAGGTTATGATTATTCTATGTAGTCTTGCGTTACATGGGAGACAGGAAACTCTAGAATTAAAATTGCTGCTGGAGCTGCAGTTTTGTGAAAAAGTAATGGTGCAAAGCCGTTGAATGCTCCCCACTTGTGCCAGCACCTCCCTTCCACAATCTAATTCAAACTACAAATAAAAATAAATCACATTTTTGCAGGGTTAGTGGTTTGCCTGAGTGTGTGAGACAATTAGATTTGGTTGCCAGAATGGTACCAGAGCTGAGATAAGAGGCAGCAGGATCATGCTATCGAGTTCATGCAATTGTCTGGGAATGGGACATAGAGAGGGGAGAAGGTCAGTGAATGATTCTTTAATCATCAGCAAACCGTTCCATCATCTCTGTCTGTATTCTCTAATTATGCCCTGAGGGAAACTGGGAAGAGCTCCTGTCTGTATCCCTCCCAGAGAAAGCTACCCTCATAAGTTTTACTACAGGAATTCTGTTCTGCTGGCATGTGCTTTCCTTGAGGCTGTTATCTGTTTCTCAGTGCTGTTTTCATTCTCTCAGCACTTGGTAGGAGATAAGTGTACTGATGACTGATGTAGTTCTATCTCTACCAGCTCCAGACCTCAGCGAAATAATTCTCTGCTGACGTTCCCTTTTTTTTTTTTTTTTAAATTTAATCAGTGACTGAAAAAATGTTGGTTAAGTTTGACTCACATTAAGAAATGTTGAAGTTTTGTTTTGGCTTGGATCAGACAATTACATTTCACCTAAAATGGAAGGGGGACTTTAATTTTGGGCTTCTGAGCACTTTTGACAGTTGATTTCATCTTGCAGGACTTCACTTCAAGAAAACAAACAAGAAAACCCTAACCAACCAAGCAGCAAAACCCTTTCACCTTCTGTTTCTAATAGTTAATGTGGATAAAACAGCTAACCGAATTCAGCAACAGAAAGAATCACAAGAATTTTGGTCTCCATAAACCTGAATCTATTTAGGGCTGCCATGAGTGGGAGTTCCTGTGGTTACATGTAGGATCATCTTATGCACACTTAAAAATGGAGATACTTAGCTTAAACAAAATGGAACATAGTTAATGGCAAGTAAAACCTGCTAGATATGCTGAAATTCTCTACCTGAAGAGTGAAATTAAATGAATCAGCAAATAATATTGCCTTCACCTCTGTGGTTTTTTTTTATTCCAAATGGAATAACTCTCCAGAAAACTATTTTTATTGTACTTAAATGAATATGCTAATGCTTTCAAGATGCTTCTGGCCTACACATATTCCCTGAATGTGCAATTTTACTATGAAGTAGTTCAGTTTCATTCTTGCTTATCTTCTTTCCATTGTGCAGCAGTGTGAGCAAGCATTAGCAAAGTAATTTATTTTGAGTGAAATTTTAACAATCTTTTTGTGTTACTTTTGCTATTTGCCATGCACTGGAGTATTTTTCTGAGTAGGAAAAGCTTACTTTGTGTACTGTGTTGCTTGTCTGTCAAGGCATGTTGATTAACTGGTTGGTAAATGGAAGTTGCAAAGGAATAACTCCTGTTACTCTTGTTCTTTCAGGCAAATGTATGACCATGCCGCAAATATGTATCCACAGCTAATTCAGACTCCCACCATTCGAAGTGGAGTTCAGAATTTTATGGCGTATGTATTTATTTGCTAAAAATAAATCAGTTAAGACTTGGGGTTGGAGGATGACAGAATTTTCAAGATTTTTTTTTATTATCTTCCTTATGGGCTGAGGAAAATACAAGGGCTTCCCTTCCCTCTGATTGAATCCCATTATTATTAAAAGAAATTCTAAATATACATGAAATGCATATACTCTTCCCTAATTCTGATTCTTTCAAAGAAATGTTTAAAAGCATTGCTACCAAAGGGTATGGATAATGTCAGTGAATTCTGAAGGTCATTCTAGTAAAATTCTTTTTTTTGAAACGCTGATATTTTTAATGTTACACTGGACAGTGGTCTCCTGGCACCTCAGTCTTTTTAGCATTGTGTATCCTTTCCTTTTTCTGTTAGGTTAGTATTTTATTCTACTACTAATGTAAGTTCTGTTCTAATCACAAAAGTCCTGATTCATTTTTCTCTTTAGCTGTAAAAATCAAAAGTAATTCTGTTTGACTAATGCAGCTACACTGGTGGGGAAACTACAAGTAGGAGGAGAACCAGGCCAGGTACTGGGAAACTCAGCTGCGATTACCGATTATATTAATCTCCTTAGACCTGTGGTTTTTTTCCGTCACAAATACTTTTGTGAAATGGTCACTTATGGGGACTATTTTTTCCATCTTTGCTTGTCTTGCCCTTTCCGTAAGGGATTACATATCTGACTAATTCTGTTATTGGTGTGCATATATAAAATTGATCAGTTTTAGCTTATTCAAAAAATAGAACAAAAAATCTTAGTGCTCCCTTGTTATCATTTTCCAGCATTGCTTTGCTCCTCCTAGTGAGAGAAATGGGGATAGCTACCATACCAATGTGTACGTGGTTTTTTTCTACAAATCAGCATAGCAGCTGTATTCCCTAAGATGCGTTGTTGAATGATGGGGGACGATACTAGGTGGCCTTGTATTGTTTTTCTATTGCCTCTATCCCCAACTCCTGCATCACTGCTTTACTTTAGAGCAGTTTTGCAATATGGGTTGCTGTGTTATCTTGGAAGTCCTTAGCCCTAAATGCTCTGACCACATCCCTGTTTCCTCGGACATACTTCTCACATCTCATTGCTTCTGTAAAGCTAACTCTGGTTGGGTTTTATGGCCCATATAGCGCTGGAAGAGTTCGCTTCCTTTACAGGTTTGTCCTATTTTGCTGCTTTACGTAGTGCTGGATGGATAGATACAGGAGGATGGAAGAGGCCAGCATCTGGTTCTCATTTCCTGTGGGTTCTTTTGTGGCCCTTTGTGCATAGCAAAAGAGAGAACTCTGAGAGATCCTTACAAGGTTGCTGGCTCTTGCCCTAGGGTCTGTTCAGCTTGTGTTGCCTCATGCTCTAAACCTGGGTGATTTGGCTCTTGACTGAACCTGGCACAGGGTACAGTCGTTTGGCCTCCCACCTGTTACAGAGGAGCACAGACGTGGTTCTCAGCTAGCGTTTGAGCACCACCAGCAGAGAGCCTTCATTGCACTTGAACTTGGGGAAGAGAAGGAGGCTCTTCAAATGTCAGTCTATTTTTAGTCTTAAATAGACATTTAAAAGGCAGTGGTTCATCTGACCTATCAAATGTTTGTTTCTCTTTACTGACTATATGGGAATGCTAGATCTAGCTGTAGCAAAGTCTCCCACAGACAGGGAGTCCAACTCTTTTGACACTAAAATCAGGCAGAGGCACATGGTTATAGGGTTCTTTTGCCTAAGTCTGAACATTTACACTTGGAGGATATAATGTTTATATCTGCAGGACTTCCAAAGCATGATTTGCCTCAAATCTCTAGTAAGATTGGACCATCTGGGTCATAAGGTATTTGTCCCTTCCCTGCATTATCAGTTATACTCTAAGAAAAACCAAGAAAACCCCAACTTGTTTGTTCCTCTGCAGGAAGCAAGATCAATGGACAAGACAACAAATCAGAAATAATAAGGATGACCCATTTTGGAGGCATGCTGGCTATATTATTGCACAGTTGGATGGTCTGTACATGGGAGCCCTCGAGTGGGCTAAACTTCATAAGCAAACAGTAAGACTGCTGCACCTCTCTTTCAGTAGCTGGGGCTGGGATGTCAGTGGGCAAGCATGGGAGAAGGGGATCCACTTTTTAAAAATAAAAAACAAAAGTAGGATGCTTAGTGGCAAGTACTCATTCTGCATGCCATTCTGCAAAACCTTTAGTGGCTGTTCAGTGCAGATAATGTGACTGAGCACTCGCAGATCCTTCATAGGAAACTTGGAACCCTGGACACTCATGTGCTGATTACGTTCGGGTGGATTTTGTATCCCTGTGAATGTTGGAAGGACAGACACTTTTGAAGTGCTTTTTACTGTCACTTTACAATTGTTATTAAGCAAATGACGCTTTAGGTATAAAGAGTACCTGTAACAGCATGAATCAGCGTGTAGGGAATGCATTAAAGTTTTCATTCTTATTTCCAAGCATTAGATTTCAAATCCTAAAAGCCTTTGTATTTTAGTGTATGTTCTACTTTACTAAATTGCTTCTACTTTCCTCTCTATAAGTCTCAAAAATATATGGTTACAAAAGATATGGTCTGTGTTGTGGCAGGTCACATGGGATAGGTTTGGGGATTTTGTTTGGTGGTGGTTTTGTTGCTTTTTTTTGGGGTTGTTTTTTGTTTGAGTTTGGGGGTTTTTGTTTGTTTGTTTGTTGGGTTTTTTTTGGTGTTTTAGTTAGTTTGTTTGTTTTTTACCTAATTTGTTTTTCTTCAATTTCAGTTAGAATTATATTCCAGATTATCATCTTGTATGTAATAGCAGAACTCCTTTAACTCCAGTAGAGATACAGCAATTATAATGCTGTCCTAAGGCCTAATACCTAATATGTTTTTCAGTGTGAGATGAACGACTTCTGTAATTGTAGCTGACTGTTTTACCTGGGTTAACCATACCAAGAATATTGAGAAATTGGAAGTCCTGTATTATAAACAATTGCATTTTAGTAAAATGTACATCTTCTTTTATAGAAGTCACTGTGGGGCTTTCATGAATGGGGAGCCAGCTCAAACTGGAAAAAAAGAAAAGTGTTCATAATAATAATCTGTCTTGAGGGACCTGAGTTTGTAGAGGAAAACACTAGACACCTTGACTTTCTAGGAAAAGAACACATCAATTTCCTTTCATAACTCCTGTCTCTGAAGAGCCCTGACAAGCTCATCAGGTTTGGTTGTTTTTGGTTTTGGTGGTTTTTTTTGTTTTGGTTTTTTTTTCTGCTTCAGAATCTTTTAGATTCATGTGGAGGGAAGGGAAAAGTGCTGCTTTGTGTCTGAGTTAGTTCTTTGTAATAGGCATGTCCCACCAGCATGGTATGTTCCCCGATGCTTGCTTATTTAACTATGCATTTGATACTAAAAAGCACTAACCTCTGAAGTGTCTGAATAATTTTTATCCTGTTTTTAGAGATCTCACCCTCATGTCAGTATAGAAATGGTGCATTTAGTGAAAGTGTAGATGTGTGGTTCAGGCTGAAGTATTTGTGTCCTCCATTCTTTAATTATATGCAGGAAATATATTTTTTTTTCTTTTCCCAGATGTGCTTGCAGCAGTTGGTGGGATTTATTTTGACTCTTTTCCATGCCAGTTACAATTTTAGCTTTGGACATTATCACCTGTGTTGAGATGCATATGCTTCTATTCAAAGCCAAAATGTTCACTGTGTATGTATTTCTTACTTGAAATGGGGCTGCTGTTTCCTCTCTTTGCCACAGGCAGTAAGTTAGCATCAGTCCTTACCTTTGAGTACGTTTTGGACAGCTGCTCTTGCATCTAGGTTCTTGGTTTTCCTTGGCATCAAAATGATACCTGACAGTTCTGTAAAAGTACAGGAAGTTCATTTTGTTGGGTGCCGTGATACTTTTCAAGTACTTTTGGGAGATTAGGCTACAACTGTGTGTACATATTTATTCCTGTTAGGATCTTCTTCAGGAAACAGAGCTTGAAGACTCTTGCTCTGAGCTTACATGGGTAATAAAACAGGTGCAAAGTTTCTGGCTAGTATTCTAGCTTTGACACATCCATTTGTCTGACAATCAGCCCAGCTTCTGTAAACTACTGGCACTTAAATGTGCCAGCTAAACCCACAAACCAAACAAACAAGCAAAAATACAACTAGTAGCTTCCTTATTCCTGGCAATTAAAGAAATCTACCATCCAAAGATAGGTAAATAAATCCACCTAATTGATGATTTTTTTCTTATTTTTAAATATTGTACTTTGGTTCAATTAACCCAGTTGTTTTGATTTTTTTTTTTTTGACAACTCCAGTAGCAAGTATTTACTTCTCTGTTACTCAATTCTCACCTTAAAATAAAACAATCAAAGAAATTTCTTACTGAAAGTCTCTGTAACAAATTCTGCATGTTTTTAAAAGCAAATCTCATTCCTACTGCATGTTTTCCTTAGTGCTTTGAAAGTCTCTTCTTACTTCTTTCTTTGGTAGATACTATTTTGTTTCATTTAAAAACAGAATCCTTTCCATGTGTTTATTGTCTTTGGATTATCATCATCGGGAATAAGTTGATCTTTTGATCTCTAGTAGTTCAGTAGTTTGGATTCATGGTGGCAATGAACATCAGAAATACTAAAAATACCTGGTGTGTGAATTGTGGTGTTTTTCTTTTCCTTTTTTACCCACACCCAAACAAAACAAAAGAAGCCCCCAAAAACCAAAACAAAACCAAGCCAAGACCCAACATGTGACAGTCTGTATTTTGTTGCCTGATGTTCTGATATTCTACTTGCTGTTGGGAAAGCTATGTGTACTTCTGAATTCAACTGATTATCCTCTATATGTAGAGGACAATTGTTCCCACTGTCTTAAGCTTAAATTAAGAATAAATGCTGTAGAAGAAAGGCTAGGAAGCTTTCCCCTTTACTCCCAAAATACTAGAGGCATGAGAAGGAGAAGGGGAGGAGGGAGATGGGTTTTGAAGTTCTTATGTTCCCCTGCACCATGAATATGTGGACAAAATGCTCTCCTGAACACTGAGGACTTATTTGGTTGACAAGAATAGGCTGTAAAAGATAAAGGGGATGAAGAAAAGGAGCTGTGTTTACGGAGTCTGTGGATTATAACACTGGGCACTGGACAAAGTTGTGTAGAACTACTTCCTTTTCAGGAGAATTGAAACAAACTGTTTCATAGCTAATCTGCTTTTCATTTTACACATTTCATGTTTCAAGTTTACTCATCAGCACTACACATAACCTTTTCAAACTTGCAAGTAGTTGGAGTTTTACCTTTGGTGGATTAGTTGATGTGCACTTTCTGAGAAGACACGTGACAGGTCTGGTTGTCTGGTACTATGGATGGTAGTTTGAAACCAGATCCAGATATTGCTTATGTGAGAGTTGGGTTATGTGCACACAAGTCACTCTGAAATGTTCTATTTTTCTGCTCTCCCCTAAACTTCAGATCTACTTCATTTGAATATTGTAGAACCATTGTGTCTGCCACAAGTAAATGAGCCTTACTGCAGGAAGAAAATTTGGACTTTGAATGGTTCGATATCAGCACTAGTATATATTTTTTTATTCTTTATGAAGCAAATGCTTTGTAGTGTATTGTTCTAAACTTTGGGGGTTTTATTGCATGGAATCTGTCCTCCTGAGGGCTATTTTGGGTAGGTGCTTCCGTTAAGACCTGCATGAAGGCAATGTACATTGTAAACTTCTGTATTTTGAATTTGATATTTACAGGTATCATTAAGAATGATGTCAAAATTTGAATACATCTTCATACTAAAGTGTAACATTATTCCATCTGGTTTAGCAACATTTTATATCCAGTAAACAAACCCAACCCTTTTGTCAAGACAATTTCTGAGGGAGGGGCACTCAAGGAACATAAAGCCTTTTCATCTACCTAATGCTCTACCAACGCTGTGATTAATCTTGGGCTTGTCTATGCAGGGGTATTACTCTTGAATAAGGAGGTGTCAGGGTTTTAAATACTAGAATGACTCCAGGATAGCTCCCTATTTGTACTTCCTTATTTTCTACTGAGAGTGCTCAGGCTTGGAAAAGTTACTGGAAAACAATTGTTACAGAATCACTTGCCTATTTTAGTGTCCCATGTAAACAAGCCTTTAAGGCTGATTCTCTCCTTTCTGCTGCCCTTTGTAAGTTTATTTCTCCCTACCTGTGATGTAATTCAAATTGATTTTTTGTTTTGCTGTTCAGGACAGTACCCTAGAGGAGCCACATATTCTATCAAAAGGACTTTTGCTGTGGCTTTACCACCTCTCTGCTTGTCAGTTTAGTTTATTCATTCTTTTTCAGGATGTAAACTGTGTATATAAGGAGTTTTCCTGACATTGCTGTGTGAGATGGGAGAAGGTGATACAAAAAATTGTAATACGCCCTATATCATGCACTTGTTACGGTGCAGTTTTTTGGGTCTAATTCTTGCTAGTGGACACTGATTTACACCTCACAGAGAAGATTTCTCTCTATATATCTTGTGGTGGTTTTTCCAAAAATGGGATTCTCAGCCTTGTTGTGGCATATGCCTTAGGCCACTCCTGAAATTCCTAGATTTGGCCTGCAGTGCAGATTCTCGTGTCTTCTGTTTGAATACATTGTTTTATTGAGGCTCCAGAGAAGCCCTGTGCTTATGTGATGTCACATCAAACAGTTTTAAACACAAAACCAGGTTTATTAAAAGAGAGTAGTGATTTGCAAATAAACTGGAACAAGATTTGCTTGGCCCTCAAAAAGGGAATGAAAACAGAACCCCAGGGGGTGCTTAACAACTTAGTCCCTCTTTTGCATCTCTGATATTTTGGCTGGCTTTGGCAGCTGGCAGCCTAATCTCACCCAGTGCCTTAGGAATTTGCATAACCTGTGCTTTGTTTGAGTAGGTCTTTCCTCCTGCTCACTGGGCACCATTCTGGGCCTATTGTTCTGAAAGCTTCATTGCTGAGCACTTTTGTTCTAATTTGAATGGACTTCCTAATAGTTACAGAAGTTTTGACTTGGAGTGACTGTAAGAAAGCATAGAAATGTGGAACTTTTTAAAAATACACAGGCAATTCTGACTGATGCTGTAGCAATATCAGCATAGCTACCTGTAGATATGACAGTGAAGGCAGGTTTTACGAAGGGGAATATGGAGTGGTAGCAAATAGATGTTAAATACAATTAAAATGTCTTGGGGCTGGCTGAGCAATCTGATATGCAAGCCAGTTTTGTCCTTTCCTGGTGGTACTGTACAGGGATGACCATGTGAATCAGACATTGGAAAACGGTTTGTTGTGTGGTGCGTTTTCAGTGCAGCTGGGTGGTGAAAAATGGTGCTTTAACAGTGCCAAGTCTGTTGGATTGTATGGATTCCAATGAAATAGATGGTGTGACTGGTTTGTAACTGATTCATACCTCTAAGTTGCTACAAACCATCCAAAGACACATCTCGCAGTGTTGCTCCCTGGTTGGATCCTACAGCAAAACCATGATGAACTATAGCAATGTAACATACATGAAAGCTTGTTTTCGATTTCTTCTTCAAACTATAGCCTCTCTTGGGGCCTTCTGCCATGAATGGCTTTAGTTGTCAGAATGGCTTATTTCTCTTGCTTGTCTTCATAAGCGTTGTGGGAAGGTTTAATTTCTTCCCATGAGATTCATGGACTGGAGTTTACATTATTTCTGGTTTTTCTGTTGGTTATTCTCTCTGCCAAAACAGCAGATGGATAACACAGAATTCAGCCTTCTGAATGAAAAGGAAATGGATTTGACGCTGTTTAATTTTTCCTTGTCCCCCTTCATTGGGGTTGTAGAGAGGTCAGCTATATGGTTTAGTAACAGTGATTTATATTGCAAGCAATGTGTTTCTTTGCTATATGATTCTGTAGCATTATAAAATTACTATTCACAGCCCTACAGTGATGTGTGCTCTGACTTCTTTCCTTTCTTGCCTTAAATAAACGCATGGTGAAAGCAAGAACAGGAAAAACTTAGAAAAAGGTATTTGAAGGTTGAGGTTAAGCTACTATTAAGCTCTTATTTTTGAGGAGGCAAAGTAAGAAGAGGTTCTAAAGAGCATGTTGCACAACCAGCTATATGTAGCTAACCCTGTCTAGCTCCAGCCATAAGGAGTTTTCAAAAGCACATAGCAGAGTGCCTTTTGATTGACTTTCCTTTTTCAGCTAGTTTGATTGGTATTGTTAATGTTGGTTCTTTCATTTGTTTCTTCTTCCTCAGTCCTGAGGATGTCTTCAGTTGCAGTGTTTATAAAAATCTGAGAGCTCCCAAGAGCATTAGTAAGACTCTTCAAAGACTTCTAGATAAACGAAACAATTAAATCTTACTCTTACCTCAGTGTATCAGTAACAGCAGACTGATGGGTATGCTGCTTGCAAACACACACTAAGGTTTCATAAGTTACAGTTATGTCTTCCTTTTTGCCTCAGAAATCATAGCATTGGTAATGCCACTACAAGGGCCAGACCCTGAAAGTTTCCTCAGTTCCTGGTGCTGTATTGAGTGTGAGCATCTGGGCCTTGTCAGTAGGCATTTCATAGACTGTACAAGAACTTCCTTTGGGAGCAAAAGAAAAATTCCAGCAACTGAAGCTGTCTTAATACTTTTCTGTATCAAATCATTTTTTCTCTTCTTCTCCTTTCCTCAGCCACTGAGCAACTTTGATGTCCAGTTTCTGAATGCAGTTGGAGACCTGTTGGACCTTATTCCTGCATTATTTGATTATTCTGCACGGGGTGGACAATGCAATGTGGAGCCAGGAGGCCATGGGAGGTACCAGTGGGACATGGGACACTGCTCTGCACTGATCAAGGTGAGCACCAGAACTTAATCTCCAGTGACTGGGTTGATTTGCAGTGTCACGAGTCTATGTTTTTGGAGTCTTCCCTGTTGATTTTGCATATGCATGAAGAGACTTCTGCCAGAGATCAAGATGCATTTATGCAGTTGACATTTGTGCCTCCATAGGATTTTGAGTCCAGTTCTTCTCACTTGGGTTCAATGGGAGGGAAATGACCAAACCAAAACCACAGAGATGGATGGTGAAAAGCTGCTAGAATTACTAGGGAATGAGGAACTACCATGGAGAGGAGACTAGAAGAGAGTAACTAATTTCTCCTAGAGAAGTGAAGTCTGAAAAGGGCTATTGCGGGTGACTACAAATATATTGGGCAAATAGGCAGGGAGAAAAGCAAAAGGGTTACTTAAATTAAAGGACAATGCTAACATAAAAACAAATGGGTGCAAGTGGCTAACATTTTCTGTTAACAGTGATACCCTTGAGTGTCTTTCTAACGGGAGTGATGACAGAAAAACCCCTCACATTTTTAAGATAAGGGACTGATGTGTCATGGCAGCAACTACATTTTTCAGTTAAAATTATTAAGGATTTAAGCAGCATCTGGAGACTTCATGTATTGCAGAGCAACAATATTCAGCTTAAATTGAGAAACATTAATTGAAACATTTGCCTACAGCAAGAGGTTTCTGAACTAACAACAAATCATAGAACCAGGGAAATATTTTGAAGAGATGTACTATCTATATATATATATATATTTACCTTTTCAAATTGAATTTACTTGCATTTGCTTCTGTACTTCACTTTAAAGTGAACCAGAGGAATTCTCACAGAAAACAGCATGTTTTAAATTATTGTTAGATATGTTTGCAAAGATCCAATCTGGATGTGTGAATACAAATACTCAGACTGAAACTGGGGGAGAAAACATACCATGGGATGCGAGTATCCCAAATAACCCTAACCCTAAGGTGTTTTAATTTGAAAATAACACATGGGCAAGAATTGTTTCCAGAGGTTTCAGAAATTCATTTAGTACAGTTAAAAACACAAGAATCTGCTCTTTCTTCAACAATGCAATTAATCAAACTACCTAAAACAAGTAGTTCTCCCAGTTTCTCTAAAGTAGAAAAAATGCAGAATATTGTGGGGTCTGAAATTATTAATCTTTCTGCTTCTGTTTTCCAGGTTCTACCTGGATATGAGAATATATATTTTGCCCATTCCAGCTGGTTTACTTATGCAGCCACACTGAGAATATATAAGCATTGGAACTTCAATATAGTTGATCCATATACCAGCACCGGTCGTGTCTCATTTAGCAGTTACCCAGGTAAAGTCAAAAACACCAAAGCAATGTAGATATTCAATTTGGCATGGAGCACATTACTGTCTTGTGGCTATCTTGACTGTGAAAGGCATGATGACTCAACAAACACTGGCTTCAATCTACCTTAAAACTTCTAGCCTCCAAGAGGACAAAATGCCTCCTTGAATTTTCTGTCTGGAACATGATATTGTTGTCGTTGTCTTTTGTTATTGATTAATCACCTTCAGTGCTCTGAATAGTAGTGGCTAAATATTTTACCTCTGGCACAAACATGCTGCTTTGAATTCTGCTTGTGTAGTCTGCTGTCATTTCAAGTGTTGAACTCCTCACCTTGCCTGTAGCATTCCCATGTTTGGTAATAACAATTTCGAGCACTTCTGTTTACCACTGTGACGTGACTCGTGGTGTAATGGGATTATTACTGAGTATCAAACACTCGCTGTTTGAAAGTGTGTTGGCTTCTTTGATGTTGGGTTCAGAAGCCTTCAGTTGTTTTCTTGTTGGGTTTTTTTCTTTCCTCCCTACATCTTCCTCTTCCATCTTCTCTATAAGCTGTTGCAGAGGGGAATATTTTTTAATGCTTATTTGGTGTGTTAGTAATATAGTCAGCTGAAATATTTAGAGTCTCTTTTGGGAACATTAGGCCAAATGTTAGAAACTACCAGCAAGTAATGTTTTGGTGGCAAAATATATACTCTTGCTACGGAATAGCACCAAGAAATGGGAACGTGAAAAACCAAATCAAATCTATAACTCCCTCTTAGACTTGACATAGCATAAGTTTTTAGAGGAGAACTTCAAGTGAATTCAAGTTCAAAAATACCCAAACACTCAAGAATCTTCCTAAAATGTTTTAAGAGAAGTACCATAGGAGACTATCTCGTTCTCATCAAGTTTAGTTGGTTGATGATTTCAAAACAAGTTTTGTTGAGTTATGCTGCCTTACTGCAAGGGCAAGGGTCGTTCATGGCAGGGACTCCTGAGACTCTGACTGGGAAAATGTTTTGAAAAGCAGTTGCATTCATTTCACATTGAAAACAAGCCTTTCTCTGTGGGGTTCTGACCCTCCTCAGTGACCCTCCTTAGGAATGCAATGTTTTCTGACAACTGAGATTTTTAATTTGAGGAACGGGTAGAGGTAGTCTGAATGTCTGTTGAGTGTACAGCCTTTCAAGAGCTTGGGTTATCTGCAATTGCCTTGGAGGAATTTCACTCACTTGTTGCAAGGAATTTTGCCAAGCCTCTGTAATTTGGTAGAAAGCAAAGGTTTCTGAGCTTTGTTCATCACGTGTTCATAAGGCTATTCTGGCTCTCATATCTTTCAGCTGAAATACTGATGATAGCACTACCCTGCACAAGAATGTGGCTCTATTTAGCAACTGTTGTATGCTGCATTGTGCTGCAGATTCAAAACTGGGGATGAAGACCAGCCACACAGAGCATTTATTATTTTATTTTTAGTGGGTGATGTCTTTTGCTTGTTCATTTTGTGGATTCTTTGTATAAGGAAATACCAATATTCTGTTTTCATGAGATTATTAAAGCATACTGTGTGGCAGGATACCTGAAAATCAGCTACTGGTTTGCTGAAATGGTTATGGTCTGTTCATTGGTCAACAAAATCCCAGTGTGCTTCCCTGAGAGTGTTGAGGTCTGCAGAGATGGCTTATTTTTTAAATAATTCCCATTGCCGTGTGGGCAATGACATGGTGGTGTGGGAAGGTATACTTCTACCAACAAAACTGAGTGAGAACTGTTGAATAGCATAGTTCCCATGGCTACAGTGAAGGTTAAGAGGCCTGTGGTGTGCAAAGAGTGCTCACTGGCTGCCTGATTACAGGGTGCTATCACAAGCACAGACAAGCATGGTCCATTGACTGCAGCAAATTGCATTAGCTGTGAGTATAGTTCACAGACTTGCAGTTTTCCATGGGATGAGTAAGCACTGGCTTAGTAATGCTCTAGGGACATCACGTAGGAAGGAGTCAACTGCCAAATTCTTCTGCTCCATGTTATGATGAGAGAGGATATTTTCAAAGCATCTGACTCTGGAATCTGCAGGTCCTGGCCATGGTTCAACCTGACAATTGTAATGTCTCCCTGCATAAACATTTCCACTCTTATTCTCTATCCTGATAGACACTAAGAACCAGTAAGAAAGGCCAACCTAGTAATCTCTCCTGAATAGTAACATTATCCTATGAACATAGGAGTATTAACTTCTGGTGGAAACAGAGAGCATTAAAAGACAGGTGCTCTTCCAGGCCTTCAGTGACACTTAACTGAGTTATCCAAAGGTTCTTGTCATCCAACAAGATGGGATACAAAGTAAAACTATGCTGCTATCCAAAAGCTGTGTCAGAAAACGTTAAGGAGTAATTTGTCTTCTGAGAAGGAATGTGCCAAATCCATTACTTCCCCTGGCGTCACAGAGTAAAATTATCCATATTATTTATTTATTTACTGAATTTCAAAAGACAGGCTACTAGATTGCAAAAATTAGTATTTACTGTGACTCAGAGGTTCTGAGGCTATTGACGAATCATGATTTGTGTTAGGGCGTGCATTGTGGTACAGCTGGAGAGCCTTGCACTTCTTTGCTCATGTTGTGACTGAGCAGGCAGGAGGGCAGGCAGGAATTACAGTCCATCCCAGCTTCCCCAGCAGTTATCAGTGTTCTGCCACTGTGTTCAAATATCCATTGTTAACAGCATATGTTCTCTTTGCTGCTTTCTCCCCTTCGGAGCAGCAGTAGTTCTGCAGAGGCACAGTCAAGTGGGAATTAACGGGAGTTGTAATCTCTGTTTTTGCAGAATGATTTCTTCACTTGCTGCTCATTTCCACACTAACTCACCTTAATCCTCACTTGAACTCTGCTCATAGTCTTTGTGTGCAGAACTGCACGTAGGACAGTTCTGTGAACGTTTGGAAAGGAGGAATGTCTCTGAACTGAAAACTTGAGCTTCATTGTCTTCTTCAAGCTCTGGATATAAGTACTTCTGTGGCTGGTGAATCAATGCATAGCAGAGAGAACTTAAATTGTACAGAGAATGTTATTGTTCCTCACAAATGTTGAATGAAGCTGTGCTCATTTGAGGGAGTAAGGAAGTGATGATCTAGACAAGGTAGGTGCTATATTTTTCTCCACATATCTAGTGCTGGATCAGGCAGAAGCCTGCACCTCTCTGTGTCCCTTTCTCCCCACTTCCAGTCACTTCTTTACACTGCCCATTGAGGCGTTCAAAGAAATGAACTAATAGATAAAACTAATGGATAAAATTTGCGATTTTCTTTGGATAGCAGGGAGGTTGCAGCTTCCAGGATTTCCATCTATTTGGATGGAGCACTTTTGAACTCCGTTTAAGAATGGGCATGTGCCATTTTGACCAAGCAGTGGTTTGGATAGTTCACTATCTTCTCTGTGCTGAGCCACAGTCTTTTAAAGTACGTTAATTTGATTTTAGCAGTTTAAACAATAACAGTTGAAGAGCTGAAGAATTTTACTTCTACCTTTCCTCCTCTGGTCCACTATTGGGATCTTTCTTGGTTGAACAAGGCTGTGGTATGGGAGCAAGGTGGCACAAGTTGTCTTGATGGATGACTATACACGTGCTGCTAAGGCAGGAGAGAAAGGTAGTTTGTGTCCCTTGCTTTAAAGTAGTCTGGTGTTAGTGCAGCATTATCCTTCCCCACAGCTTGAGGAAGAGCTGGGAGGAACAAACCATGGAAAGGGTGGTAGCCCTTGTTCTCAGGGATTCATCTTACTAATGAGGTATTCCCAGACCATTTCCTGCTTCCCTGCTTTCTCCAACATCTGTTTAAAACCTGGAAGGAAGCAAAGGAAAGTGTCTGGTGAACTTTGGAGATTAGATCAGAGCTATAGCGTGGGATGTGCTATTTCTTACTGCCTAGGAGAGATGTGCAAGTGGAAGAAAGGCAGCTGATGGGTGTTCAATCTTGACATGAGAAGCAGCTGCTGATTCTCTGCTAATCCAGAGAATACCTCTACTTTCCCATATTCAAGTGTGTTTTTACAGCAGAGCATTGGGCATCTCAGCCAGGAGCTGCTCCCATCCCTGAGAGATGGGCTAGACCTCATAGCTTTGACTTCCAGCCTGTAGAGCTGAACTTTTCTGCACTTGAATGAGCACAGTGACCTTTTAAAACAGCAAAAAAGCTGATGCTGTCTGGTTCAGAAAGCAGCAGTCTACCTCTTTCGGAACAATAGCAGCAGGGAACGTGCTGCCACCCACGTGCTCTTTGATGTGCTGACTTTCTGGAGAACACTATGGCTCAGATTGCAAAAAATGCTTTGCTTTGCTTTGCTTGGCTGATTAATTTCATGATGAGTGAATCTCCAGACTCTGGAAACTTCAGTTTTCCAGTGGCGTTTGGAAACTGCATCTAAGTGACTTAGATCCAGAGGATGCAATCAGAAGTACTTTTGTTTGTTTCTATGGAGGAGTTGTCACGTTCATTGGAGGGAGGGGTTAAAAAAAAATTAAAAATTGACTGAGTGTTCCTGACAAAAAATGGGGGGGTGGGTTTACAGAGATAGTTTTACAAAAAAAAACCCAAGAGAAGAAGCATATAGTGAGATAACACCTTCAATTACAACAGATTCTCATATACACTTAAGAGAATGCCAAAAGAGGACATCAAAGATCTGCTGATATCTCTAGACTTCTCTACCAAGGTTTTATTTTTATGGATGTCTTTACTGTGGGTAACCTGTTGCTTGTGGATAGTTTCTCTTTGTTTTAGAGTTGCCTATGCCTTAAATCAAAATGGTAGATGCCATCTTGGAACAATCGGGCTAGTAATGGTGTATCATGGAGGGCATGTTGTGTCACAAAACATTGCAGCGTAAAACTTGGTAAATACTAAGGCCCAGAAGGAAATCCCCTTCTTTTCAGCTTAGCTGAGCTTTGCAGTTTATTTGAAATACAGAGTTCAACCTTCAGTTAATTCAGCATCATTCCTTGTGTTAGCACATGCTTTGAGTCAAGTTTTTCTGTTTTATCTCAACTATTGATTGAAATCAAAGAAAGAAACTACTTGGTTTGTTTTGAAGTGGGACACTTGGCATTGTCACCCACAGGAATTGATGTCCAATTCATATCACAATTGTTTTAACAATTTCAATTATTGTCTCTGTTTGGGCAAACACCACTTAACTTGTTTGCAGCAGATTACTGCTAGAGTATCCCATGTCTTTGTATAAAATAGACTGGCAGAGCCAAGTTTAGGATATTTCTCTTGTATTTGAGAGAGATCTCTGCTGATAATGTACATAATGTATTGACTGTCTCTCAATGACTAAAATACCAGTTGCTCAGTCTGTTCTATACTGATATTTTTTTAGAGACCAGGTGACCACACAGTGTATTTTCCTGGATCTGATCTAATTTGAGAACTTGCCACTTTAAAGAAATTTTGCTGAAATAGAGCCCTTAAACATTACTTTTGCTTGAAGGTGGTCTGCCTTTTGACAAAAGGAATAGGAGGTAGAGCTGAGTTTTCTTTCTTGCTGTCATAGGTTGGTTTGCAGATTGAGTTAATAAAGCTTGCTGTGGAAGATTTCATAGAGGAACTCAGCTATTATGGTGTTGCACAGCATTGCAGCATTTTGTACTCTTTGAAGACTGATACTGTTAAAAACTTCTTAACAAGAGTTTAGGTTCTGTATGACTTCTCCATCAGCAGCTACGTTAACAACCTTTCTTCCCCAGCCTGGCAGCCACATATCTGCTGAGTAATCTAAAAGCCAGGTTATTTCTGCTGTGCAAGTAGTCCCCACGCTATCCAAGGCATAGCTGACCTTTGCAGCTCTGTATGCTGCCTCCTGGCAAGGATTTGCAACTGGACTTAGTACTTCTGTTGGCATGTAACCTGGAAGGGAATGCTGCCCACAGATCCATCACTGTATTGACTTTGTAGAGCTGGCAGGCATAAAAAAACCCAGTGACAATATGTCTGAATGAGAAGTAGGTAGAGCTTCTCCTCATAGGCAGGATGTGGTTTTTGATTTAAGAGATACCCATTTCTTGGAGATGCTTTTAAGAATACTTAAATAGGAAAAGATTAAACCAGAAGGAAGATTTTTCTGCCTGATTTACTACAGAATTAAATTATTAAATTAGTTTCTGTTGTCTTTACAGAGTAAAAATCTAAAACTGAAACTGGTTGATGAAAATGTCTTTGTGGACTTAGTACTTTGTTTTGGTTTTCATTGTTGAATTTTTTTGATCTTTATTTCATTTCTTTGTTAGAAACACTTGACAGGCATTTAATGTATGTAATCCTCAGCATAAGAATAAGACATAGCTTGACTTGTGGAGGAGGTGCCAAGCTTGGCAGACAAACACAAAGCAAATGCTTTAGACAAAGAATTAGGTGTCTTGAAAGTGTGACAGTTTCTCTTTTCAAACTGTGTTGACAGGTGGGCCTGAAGCCCTTGGGGAAGTTACCACCTCATCTTTAATCCTTGTACAGTTTGATTTCACATGCATTGACTCATCCATATCCTCGTGGCTTGTCTCTCTCTTTTGTTCTATGAGTATATCAAAGCTTCGCAAAGGTAACAAGTTTTGCGTTATTGCTGTTTAAGGTTTTTTGGTGTCCCTGGATGACTTTTACATACTAGGCAGCGGCTTGGTAATGTTGCAGACTACCAACAGTGTTTTCAACCAAACCCTCATTAAGCAAGTGGTGCCTGAATCCTTGTTAGCTTGGCAGAGGGTCCGCATTGCCAACATGATGGCAAAGGATGGCAAAACTTGGGCAGAGACCTTCTCGAAGTGCAACTCTGGTAAGTAAACCTTCATACGCATCTTAAGAAAAAAGATGTGTTCCCTCTGCCTCTTGTACTTGTTTCCTTCCCTTGGCAGGACATGTAACTCTCTCTGCTCTCATACCCAGGAACCTACAACAACCAGTACATGGTTCTAGACCTGAAGAAGGTCAAGCTGCAGAGGAGCCTTGATGATGGTGCACTGTACATTGTTGAGCAGATCCCAACCCTTGTAGAATATTCTGACCAAACAAATGTTCTCCGGAAAGGTAATAGCTCCTATAGTAGTTACTGGCTTAGGAAAACAATCTCTTTATGCCAACTAAGAATTGTGTTTTGTACCAGGGAAGGGTTTGTTGAACACTAGTCCTAGTTTGTGGAACTAGCAGAGTTTAAAGTAAGGAAGCCTTGTGTGAGCAGCCCTCAGCTTTGCGTGAGCATCCCTCTGTAGCTAGATCAATGGCAATGTATTCTTTTATCTGGTATGCTGTGGCAGCAATGCAGTGAGCATCTGTGTCTCCTAGAAGCAGAGGAGGAAAAAACAGATTTTATCCCCTTGCTTGCTTGCCTCCTTGCCTTTTTCTGGTATTATTTTGCCCTGTCATGGAGACCGATGAAGAAAAATGTGAGATCTGTTTGGAGCAGTACTAAATAACTGTGATGCTGTGGCCTGCTTGAAATGGTTGTTGAGTGGGTCACCCTGCAAGAAGATTTAACTTTTGAATACCAAAGACGTTTCATGTTAAATTCATCTCCTGAACTTTTCTGGATCTCTGTGTTTTGATAAATATTTTCTCTTTAAAAGGTTAATTCCCTATCAAGACTAGCAACAACTTGATGGAAAACAAACAAAAATCTTGGTGAAGCAGAGCACTCACTGTCAGGTTTAATTCACAAGTGTTTATCAGCAACAAAAAGCCTGAGCCTTAAGTGTGTCTGGTGCTTTGTGCTCCTTCCTCTAATCACATGCTGAACGGTTAAATTGATGAGTTGCTCATCATCAAAATGATGGGAAATTTGTCTGTTAGCAGTTGGGGTTGTTTCTCTTTGAAATTTTTCATTGTGTCTAGCTTCTTGGAAAGTTCTGGCTTATTCCAGGCATTGCCACATTGTCAGTATGGTGTTAGAAGATATTTTTAATTGATAGTTTGGAAATGTCCCATGTCTCTCCCTTATTCCATACTGTTGAACCTGGCTCTTTTGGCTTCCTTTGCCTCAAGCTTCTCAATGCTGTGTTGTGTGTGGGATGCAGACAAAGGAACTGACAGAGACCCTCTAGCTCTGACCCTGGAAACATTGCAACCCCATCATGGCAGTGATGACCTGTGCAGAGAGGCCAGGCCTGGCAGGTACTCCGAGTTCCTTTTCAGCAATGATTTTGGAGCAGCTGTGTGGCATTCCCTGTAGGACTGAGCCCAGCTCCTGGGCTTGGGTGCACAGTGACCACTTCTTCCCTCTGAGATGTTGTAGCTGCTCTGTTCTTAAAGGTGGCAGCATATATTAGAGGTTACACAGTACTTCACACCTACAGTATGGTTTTTCCCAGTTATCTAAATGTACCTTGTGTGTATTGGGTAACAGAGCAGTCACTCTCTGGGAGTTTATAAGAGGATAGCCCTCAGCACACAGGGTGGGCTAAGCACTGCCAGAGTGCAGTCTTGGAGATTTCAGCCACTGTAAGCCAACACTGCTCCAGTAAGCAACTGATCTGGACTCTCCCGTGCCATGCAGAACACCAGACAAGTCCCATTGAGGCCCCTGCTCTGTTTCCAGATGCTTAGAGCAGCTCAGGTAAAGAAGGTTTACCTTTCTCAAGAGCAATGGTGGCTTAAAGTGTTTGTAGAATAGCTGACCCTGGCACACTCCATCATTGCCATGTAGCTGGTATCCCAAGATATAATGCACTTTGGATACTCTGGTTTGGTCAGAGTGAGTTTGCCACCAGCATTGGCTTTTTAAGTCTCTTTGATGCATAAACCTAGAAACAACAGAGGATGAGAATTGAAACCTCAGGTGAACAAAGGCATGTATTGCTGTAGTAAGTCTGGTACTGAGGAAAAAGGAAGCATTTCCTTATACAGGTTAGAAAATGGAAAGATTTTTTTCTTTATGGCTTCTGTAATCTTATTTTGTAGGCCAGTGCAGATGAGTTCTCAAAATCAGGCATCTCTTAGGTTGCCCTTTCTAGGCAAAGGTATTTTCTGTATGTTGACAAAGAAAACTCAGGAGTCCTTTAGAGGAGCTGAGAGAGGGCAACACTGTCTCCGGTGAAGGAAAAGGTCACAGGAGCAGGCTGCAGTTCATATTCCTTGATGATAAATTAGTAATACATCAAAAGCAACACATCAGAGCAAAACCTGGGATGTGTCTTCCACCATATGTGCAATATTCTCATTGTTCTATCTCAATATTGCCAATATCTTTTGCTCTGAATGGCAGAGGAGGAAAGCATTTTGATTCAGGGAATTTTTGCTGCCTTCATGTCATCCCCCTTCCACGCCTTTCAACTTTACAGTCTCTCTCGACTTGTTTTTTGTCCCTGTGCACCCTCCTAGGTTTCATTGGCTTATACTTGGGTAAAGCCTGGCTTAGATTGACTGCTGCACTCTCTGCATGGGATTTGCAGTCTTACAGAGCCCAAGATACGGAAGAGCTCTTGCTGGAGAAGAAGTTCAACAGCTTCCTCTCTTTTACCGATTTTAACAAAAAGGTTTTCCAGGTGGGAGAAAGGGGTCACCTGTACTCACTGTGTTCATGTGAGACAGTAGAACCTTTTTGAATCACAACTGAACCCTGCTGGTTTGGAAGCTGATGTAGCTGTATCCTCCGGCCTGCATCATTAGAGGCTGGCAAGTTGCTCATTTCTGGGGGACGCCTGATTACAAAATAGCCTGTACACAACCTGTTTCCTTCAGGTAGGCTCTAGGTCACGTAAGCAGATGCCAGCAGACAGGATATTCCTGTGTTCCCTATCCTAGGACCCAAGCAGGTGAGGCCTCCACTCAGGCAATGTTCTATAGCTTATGCTGTCTGCATATCTGTCCTTCAAGAAGTTTGGTTTGTATTTGTGTGTATTGCTCCCAGTGAGTTCCAGTTGATTTTCTTGAGCATCTTGCAGCCAGACTTATCACATTGTGCTGGGCTGGTGTTAATACGTGGAGTTCTGCATTTACCAGTGCCTAGATAGTAAAACTAGATAGATTTTTAAAAAAAAAAAAGATCTTAACCCAGATCCTGATGTGTGTGATTTGAGAATGAACAACAGGGAATGTTAGTGCTTTGGAGACAACTTGAAAGTGTGCTACTCTTGGGCCTAGCTCATGTTATATACTTGCTGCCTAAAAACTAGAAAAAAAAAAGTTAGGGTAGAGGTATCTATTCTTATTTATTCCAGGACTTCCTGTACCCAGGTTCTGACCTGGAAGGTCTCTGGGCTCTTTAGAATAGCTTTCTACAGTGGTCTTGTTTCAGGCAGTTTTATGTCACCTACCTAAAACTCTTCTCTGGAATTCTGCCTGGCATCCTTTGCTCTTCAGAGTTAACAAAACTGCAGGATTGCTTTTGGAGAAGTTAGAGCAGAACTCTGCTCTGCTGATGAATCACTTAACCTTCAAAGGCAGCTACTGGCAAATGTGCAGCAATCCCCCCATCTTTCTTTATCACTGTGTGTAATCCCCACTGTTCAAGGTGTGTGTGTGCTGGCCTGCCTCCTGTTCACCCCAAGTAGCTCTGTGGTCTGACTGTGTTTGTGTCAGTCCATCCCTGACATCTCAGCATGGTGTGTTACTCTGCTTTGGTGAGGTGGGAAGGGGGCAAAACCAGAGCGACTTCAAACCTCTCACTGTGAAGTTTGGTGAAGGCAAATGATCTTGCAGTCTTTTGAGATTTCAGCATGGAAACCTCTGCAAGAGGGCTGTGGCCACACTGCATGTTCACCTCAGGCTCCTGCAAGTCTGATCTCAGCTGTTTCGCAGGATGAGTCCTGAGGGTGGAAGTCTGGGGGCGGGTTGGCTGGGTGAGTACAGTCTCCAGTGGAGTCAGCCCTGGTCATGCTGCAAGTGACTGTTGCCTCATTGTGTTCAAACCAGTTTTCTGTGGTGTTCCTCGACATGCTGCTAAGGCAATGCAACATGGAAAATTATTGATTTTCTTTTCTGATACAAGCAAGAGCATCCAGCTTTTCTAAGTGATTAACATACTGGGGTTTGTCTCTGGCAGGTTACTGGCCTTCGTACAATATCCCTTTCCATGAAAAGATTTACAATCTCAGTGGGTATGCATCATACGTTGCCAAGTATGGCATGGATTTCTCCTATGAGCTTGCTCCAAGGGCAAAAATCTTCCGTCGAGACCAGGGCAAGGTGACCAACTTGGAAAGCATGAAGTACATCATGAGATATAACAGTAAGACACATGCTTGTGTATTATGGAGCTGATCTTAATAAGCAGCATTACTTTTTTTTTTGGATTATAGTGGGAAGCTGCAGCCTCTCGTACAGATCAGTTATATTGCCCTAAATGCAGAATACACACAAAGCAAAAAGGTAGCACAAGTTTATCTTCGAGGTAGGAATCTGGGCTAAAATTGCTCTGTCAAGAACAAGGCCTCCTTGGGCTCACTGTTTGACTTTTCCAGAAAGCTTCTGACTCCAAGAGAGAGTACTCCAAGAGACTTTATGGGCTGCTATCACCTAATACATCTACAGCCTGTTAATCTTAAAAGCCTTAAATCCTAAGCAACAGTTAGATGAGATCAGACCATAGAATTTACTGTAAAACTTAAGGTCTTTTTCCATGTTCAGGCAAACTCTATCCCGCCTGTTTTCCAAGTGGGATAGAGTTAATTTTCCTAGTGGTTAGTACAGTACTGTGTTTTGGATTTAGTATTAGAATAATATAATAAATTGCTAGTTTAAGCATTACTTTAAACTAATGTTTTAGTTGTTAAGTCAAAAACTTTTCAGTTTCCCCTGCTCTGCCAGGTGCACAAGAAGGTGGCAGAGCATGGCCAGGACATCTGACCTGAAGTGGCCAAAGGGATATTTCATACTATTGAACCTCATGGTGAAAACTGGGGGGAATTGGCTGGAAGGGGCTGATCACTGCTCAGGGATGGGCATGGCATTGGTCAGCAGGTGGTGAGCAATTATATTGTGAATCACTTGTGTCTCTTAGGGTTTATTTCTCTCTCCCTCCCTCTCCTTTTTAATTTTTATTATTAACTTTATTTTGGTTATTAAAATGGTTGTTATCTCAACCCATGGTTTTTACCTTTTTCCAATTCTGCTCCCCATCCCATGAGGGGAGGGGTTTGGAGGGAAGTGGATGAGCAGTTGTGTGGTACTTAGTTGCCAGCAGGGGTTTAACCAGGACAGTAGGTAATGCTCTGTTGTTTTTTCCTGACAGGGTTCTCCTTAACTGGATTAAACCCATCTTAATTAACTTCTGGTTAAGCATCTCACAGTACTGATAGCTATAGATGCTGTATTGTCAGTCCCAATTATAGGTAGCTTGCTGATTACTGGGCTTGAGGTTTGGAAGGCCTCTCCTAGGGTGGGGTATTGTTCCTGTCTGGGCTGTGAGTAGCAGTGAGCTAGTAGATGCTGAGGCTTGTCCACCTCCCCCTCCTGGCTTGCAGCTACTGCAGCGAGTGTTTGAAGGTTTTGCTCCTTGACACTTACTTTAATCCAGAACAGGAAAAAAAAGGCTCTCATTGCTGCGTTTCCCCCTCTCCCTACCCCACCTGCCACTTCCCTTTCTCTTCTGCTTTTCTCTCATGACAGTTTCCACAAGCTTTTGTCATGTGGAATTTCATCAGGTGGAATTGCAGATATTTGTGGTTTGAGGTTGACAGTGGTGCCCCTGGGATGCAGAAGTAGCTGTAAGGCCTTGGATTAGGAGCTTGTCTACTTAATGTCCTGTCTTGAGCACTGACTTGTAGCTGGTACTTGGGGAGAAGCACAGGAGCAATGTGACAGAGTGCAATTACCTGGCTTTTAGTGGCTCCAGTGATGCCCTAAATGGCTACTTACAGACTAGACAGGAATAAAGGAAAAAAGGTGGTATTTATTTGAAAGGCCTTCAGATGTACACTTTGGGCTCCAGAGGGTCCTGCCTCAGTGGATCCTAAAATGGACGACAGGTCGCGAGTTCTTCACACTTTTATATCAGCATCAATTCACCAACCAGAACCCAGCCAATGATGGAATTTCCCTAAGCTTGCCCCCCTCTCCCCAGGATGATGGTTTACAGTTCTTGTTCTGGGTGTCCTTGGAGACCAAGTTACAGAGGTTTGTTATGTCTATCTTAGCATAGAGAACAGCACTTAACAAGCTACAGGAAACTTCAGAGTTCCACTAGCAGTACAGGATTAGAAAAATATAAAAGTTAAAACCTAAGGCATCACCAGTACTTGGCATCAGCTTTTTGTGAGTGAACTAACTTCTTTTCTTTTTTTCCTTCCTTCCTGCCCTTCCCACCACATTTCACCCCAGACTACCAGCATGATCCTTATGCCGAACACAATCCCTGCAACACCATTTGCTGCCGGGAAGACCTGAATCCTTCTTTACCAGTGCCTGCAGGCTGCTATGACTCCAAGGTAAATTACCTTAATTTCAACATCTGCTGAATGTTTGCTGTAGCCTGTTTGAGCTCCTGTCAGACCTGTAGCATGTTTCCTTACACGAGGGCAAGCATGGCCAGGCATGTCTGTTCCCTCTTTTCATGCTGTCCCAGTGCTTGGGCACATCCTCAGATGGGAATTCTCTGTAGTCTCATTTCTGTCCCTGACATCAGTCCTAGCACAGTGGCAGAGGATACCGGGGAGAGGTGTATGAAACAACTACATCCATGGGAGCTTGTGGTGTTCAGGGGTTAAACCCCAAAGCCTTACAGCAGGAAATAAGTTTTCAGCTCACTCAGGAAAGGAGACTGTTGTACAATCTCAGCTTCCTGTTCATGAGGACTTGTGTGGGTGCCTCCCAGAGCCCACAGGAATGTGGTTGCAGTCTCACTTTAGCTTTACATTTACAGCATTTACTCTCTAGTAAGCCACCCTGCTCTGGGGCTCCACCTCTCTGCAAAACTGCTTTCTGAAAAGTTTGGTGAAGATCACTTGGAATTTCAGGGGGATGTGGGAAAATCTGTTGACCCACTGTCCTAGAGAAAGCAGCATTTATTTTTGGCAGGTTATATGGTATTTTCACTGTGAAGAACAATGCCCAACTAAGCAGCTGTGCAGCCCTGGTGTGCTGAGAAGTTGTACAGTGTTTTATCCTGTGGGGCCCAGCCTGCTGCGTTTCTGGATTACGAGTTTGGTTGCTAGGGTGGGCCTGGGGAGGCTGTTTTGGTATCTTCAATGCTGTGTCCAGCTGGCTGTGCATTGCAGTGGACAGTACTGGGAGGCTCCCAGAGCTGGGTAATACAAGAGGAATGCAGAAAATGGCTGTGTAGAGGGGTCTGATAAGGGAGTGGTCAGTGTGTGCCTGCAGTGCCTTAGCCCACAGTTAGGCAAGGAGAATGGGCTGGGCTAGGGGTGGAACAGGGGCCTAAGAGGGGCATTGAAAGAAATAACCCAGAGCAGAGGCCAAACCTGTTTTAGTTATAAACCCTACAGGCAAATTTATGGTCTTAGAGAAGATGGAGCAGGCTGGGAACCTCTTTGGAGACAATGAATAAACAGGGCAGAGTCTGGGTACCAATATTAACTCTGTGCTGCGTTTCCCCGTTCCTGAATTACCCTGACATGCCCCAGGGGATGGCCCAAGTGTTCAGTATGCAGCAGAGCTTAGGCCAGAACCTCTCATCTGCCTGCTGCACCAGCCCCATAAACCCTGGGAGGCTTGTCCTGAGGGCAGATGCACTGGCTCTTTCAGCCTGGCTAGTGCAAGGGCTAGAGGGGCAAGTATGGGCTTGTGCTTTGCTGCTGCCCTTCAGCACTACCTGCTGCGTGGACACAGATGCCTCTGTGCAGGGGAGGAATTGCTGCCTGTGCATATTTCCCTCTGCTCACTTGCCTCACCTTACTGCTATCAAATCTCCTGGAGCTGCTCCTGCTGCCTGGGATGGGGATGTGTGAAACCTCACGCTGCCCTTTTGCCCCGGGCTCCTGTCCTTTGTTGCAGGTGTCGGATTTCCGCCTGGCCGCAGCGTTCACAGCCTCCGCCATCAATGGCCCTCCGGTGCAGGGCGGTCTCCCTGTCTTCTCCTGGAGACGGTTCAACCGCACGCGGCACCAGGGTCTGCCGGAGTCGTACAACTTCGATTTTGTCACCATGAGGCCGATCCTGTAAAACCAGCATCAATAGCCACAAGCGGAAGTTTTTTTTAATGGAAATTTTATTTCTTGTATGTAATAAATCGACCTGGATGTCCACATCCCTGTGCCTTACCTGCCTTCCCACGTCCTGCCTGCTGGGCACTTTGTACTGATATTGGCTGCCTCGCTGCGGCCCAGTGCACATTCCTTTCTTCTGAGCTGTTTGGGTGGCCCTTCCTCTGACTAGGATTGATGAGAAGCAGGTGGCACAGCTTTCTGTTGATCTGATCCATCATCACAGCTGTTCCCAGAGCGGGAGTGAGGAGCAGTGCCACCAGTGAGAGTGATCTGTTTCTAGCAGGGAACATGGGACCTGTCTCCAGGGCTGAGCCAAGCCAGGTGGCTGCTTTAGGTCATGATGGCCTTACCTCAGTGCTGGCTTGATGTCTGCCTTTTGTCTGAGTAGTGTGCTGCAAGTTGTTTCCCATCCAGGAATGTCACTAGCAGAGAAAGTCAAGGGTGTGTTCTCCTTGCAGATCAGTCTTTTGTGTACAGGATGTGACTTTGTGGCATTGTCAAGACCTCCTTTGTGTGGCCAAAGCAGCTGGCAATGTCAGGCTGTAAAAGGGGGTGAAGGGAAGCAGCCTTATGCTTTTGAAATGTCCCTGCCCCAGGCTGCAGGGACAGAAAAGGGATCTCTCTCTTGGAATGAATTGGCCCATGCAGTTGCTTGGTGACATCCTTGTCTGCTCCCTCACCTGTGGCAGGGGAATGTGACAGTGAGATGGCTGTGAGGGCCAGGGCTGTGCACATTACTCTTAGTTACCTGTGTTTACCCCGAGTCGTCAGGTCACTGGGCTATTTTGTGCTAGGTGTTATATGTGCAATTAAGAAAAACAAAATAGCTCTTTCCTCATGTCCTTGATGGTCCAAGCTAAGCAGCACACAGCACTGCTCTGTGTTATGAGGGTGAAGAATGATGAGCAGTGTGAGGTTTTAATGAAGGATCTAGAGTTTAGCTTGGGGAAGGGAGTGAGTCAACTGCAATATGGGTGAGGTTCTACCCTAAATATTTGGCTGTCACATGGTATGGCTGATTTTTGCCAAGGGAAGAGGGAGAACCAGAAGTTAGAGCAAAGCTGTTGTTGACAATGAAAAATTCATGAAGGGACTGAAGTGATATGTTTGCTGAGGTAGAAGGAGGTAGGTGTGAAATGCTGTGTTCGGAGACCTCTATGTGGTGGTGAAGCCACAGATTGGATTGAATTGACCTGGATTGAACAGGCTGCAGCAGGCATTAAGGAGAACACAGAAGGAGTGGAGCTGGGTCATGAAGAGCAGTGCACGGATCTGAGCTTCCAGCAAGCAGAGGACTAAGAATCAGCTGCTTGTTTGAAACTGGCGGCACAGAGGGGCTGGAGGATGTCTTGACTTCACTGTCACTCCTAAACAATGCAGCAACATTGCAGGATGTATTTACTGCTTTTTCACACAGTTTTATATAAAAATACAAATGGAGAAGTACTGTTTAAAAGTTGGTCCCCAGGGACCAGGAAATTGCCAATGGATTACCGCAGTGAACAGTGTTCTTGGCCCAGGGCACAGCTAGATGCTTCCACCTGCAGGGAGAGGAGCTATGTGGCACATGTTATGTGCCCATGACATGGCAAATACGCCTGGAAATGGCAGCTCTGCCTCCTTTGACCTTGAGCCTCCTACCCTGGGGCATGACCTGCTTTGTGCTCCAACCCAGAGTTGTGCGAAAACAGAGCTCTACTTTTGAGAGTCCCTTTCTATAAGTAAGTATTTACATCAATGGGACTTTGTGAACCTTAGGACTCCAAATCCATGTGCCTCTGACTAATTTTTGCATTTGGTTGTGCTTCTAAAGGCCACTGCATTCCTCTTGATGTGCTGTACTATGTGCTTGCTTTGTTGGCAGGCCAGCCAGGGTTAACCTGCCAATCCTGACCACAGCAGCCAGGTCCAGCTCCTCTTCCCTGCACAGCTGCATCAGTGACCAGAGGAGAAGGCTTTGTAGGGCTGCATGGCCCTGTAGGCAGTTGCAAAAGAACTGACAGCTTCAGTCTCAGATGGCTGCATGAAGTTTAAAGGTCTCTTTTGAGTATCTTACTTCCTTCCACAGATTCCACTTGGAAAAAAAAAAAGGAAGGCATGCTCTAAGCAGAGGATTTGTGCAGAAGCTCCCCCCTTTTTCATACCCTGCTTCCAGGTTTTTCCAAGTCCTGTGGCTTCTGACTCTTTAACTTCAGGTTTCCAGAGTTGTCTGAAGAGGGACTTGGTGGGGAGATGGAAGTGGGAGGTGGTTGTGATAAATCTCTCCTGCTACAATGAAAAATCCTGTTCAGTCAATGCCGAGAGGAAATTACTCCTCTCAGCAGGACTGTCAACATTGTCACCTCTAACACAAGCTTTCTCAGGCTTTACCATCCTTTTCTGAAATCCAGTAGCAAACTCACCCCTCCTGGTTCTACTGGTCATACCCTGCATGGCCTCAGCTCTTGCAGGGACCACAGTCTGTCACAGCACCCTTGGCTCTGTAGCAGGAGACACCTGGGCAAGGTCTTAGCAGTGCCTGCCCAGGCCAGGCTGCACAGTACTTTCAGGGAGAAACCAACACTCCTTTGGCAGTGTCCTGATGCTGTGCTGCTGGCTCAGATTTGCTTATCAGCCAGCTGCTGGGGTTTTTTTCCATTTCCTTAGTAGAAGCATCAGTGGTGTGTCGAAATGGACTTTTCTGTTTGTACATTCTCATCTGGGGCTGTAGCACATCTTTCCAGACCTACCATGGAGTGTGTGCCAGAGCCACCCTGCAGCAAACAGCAAGTGTTCTGCACGTTCACATTCTCACTTTGCTTTACTTCAGCTGGAACTGCAATTACAGCAGTGCTTGAGAAGAGCAGTTATGCTGTATTTGATTATAAAACACAGGTTCTACACTATGTGCAGGACATACACTCTTAGTCTAAATAGGCAGCTTGAGAAACTCAGGACTTTTAAGTGGGATCATGCTGAGCCGTCACTTCACAAGAGTCCATCATCATCTGGTCAGTGACTTGAAGCAAATTTTAGTAAGTGCAAGGAAACTAATTACCATCACAAATTAATTATATGCCCTTGAAGTACAGGCTCAGCACTAATTCAGGGTATGCATGTCAGTAACTCCAAGTTCTAAGTACTTTGAGTTCTCTACAATTTGGCAGCAGAGTTGGGTCCAAGAGGCAGATTTTCCCAGACTGCCTTCTAGTCCGGCTGTTTATTGGTCCCAAACGAGTGGCACAACATCTGTCATGGTGCTGTTCCTGGCTTCTACCCTTGAGGCAGCTGGGTGGGGGGCAGAGCCCTTCATGATGCCTGCACTGAAACACGCTTTTATTAATCCTGACTTCATTATCCCTGAGTGACGCACTTAGTGCTGTGCACAGCAGCTGCTCCCTGGCCAGGTGAGGCCTGGCCTCACGCTTGAAGGGTGCTCTGAAAAACTCCAGTACTTTGTCCAGAGCCTCTTGTGAAAGAATGACTGTTGTGTCAGAGGTCAAACCTGGCACCTTGGAGGGCAAGGAGCGTAGCAGGATTTCCATTCCTGTACCTGTCTGGGGCAACTTTGGTGTGCAAGTCACTTGAGTCTGTCTGTCCAAGCTTTGAAGAAATGCATGGTCTTTCCACAAGTTACTGCACTGCTTTGGTTTTTCCCTTCTTTGAGGGCAGCACCATTCTGTTGACATCCTGGGAATGACCAAGAGCCAAACCCTTCGCTGCTCAATGTTACTTCAGCAAGGTGGCAACACCTCTGAAGAGCAGGCTCTGGGCTCTTTCTTGAGAGAGTTGCCTCCTGAGGTGTCAGAAACCAAGCACAGATGACTCAAAATGTTAAAAACCCAGTAGTTTTATTTCAAAGTATAAATTCCAGGCTTGTCAGACAAAACCCCACTACAGTTAACACAGACACACTAATCTACAGTACATAGAAAAATGGGGAAAGCTGGCAACTGCCCAGTTTAAATTGGACATTAAATCAGTCCTACATTTTTTCTTTTGTATTTACAAGTCCAGCTGCAAAATAAAACAAGAAATCAGTTTTGGAATTTCCCAACAAAGGATTTTGCACATTTGACTCCTGATAGCCAATAAATTACTAAAGCTGAACAGGAATCCCTGAACAGCTACTACTCAGCTATCTTATTTACAGCTACACCCTATTAATTTAGGACAACATTTTAAATATATATATGTGTGTGTGTATGTGTACATATATATATATAAAGTGTATATATATATACATACATATATATGTGTATTTGTATATAAAAGAGAAGAATGCTCAGCCTGCATAATGACAATGAGAAAGAAAGATGCATTTTTAACTTAAAAGGGATGAAAAGGAAAATTAATTGATTTGCTTTTTTCTAGCCTTATTTTTTTTCTTCTCCTCTCAAAAGGTGTTTGGAAGGGAATAGATTTGCATGGCAGGGCTGGCTTAGTGTCACTTGATCTCTTCTCCGTTCAGTGTTTTCATACAATGCCCACCCCTACCCAAGTCAACAAATTAAAAAATATATATATTTAATATATCAAGCTTCTATTTAAAATATCTGCATAGATATTTTTGACAAAAGGAGAATACTCAAAGAGTTTCTAGGAAGGGAGAATCACAGCTTGATTTTGTACAGTGTATGCAATACTCTTCTGGGGAATGGCTGTTTAAGGAGCAGGAACAGACATGACCCATCCCTACATCTAACATGAATTTTTATTTACTGTACATTTGAGAAAAACAGCATCAAGGAAGAGCTGAAGTGATTATTTCTGTTACACTACAAAATGATGTTCAGATCCTACTACTGACGTCAGTCGTGGTCCCAAGTAAAGACTGAAGGGTTTTGCCTTTGTTCTCAAAGGAAGCAGGGTAAGATCCCTTAATTTTACTGGGAGAATGCCATGGGTGTTTCCAGCCTTGTGCTAAAACCTTGGGAATGTGTATCTCAGTCCTTTTGCTCAGTGATCTAACAAGGCCAAGGGCAGCACAATTCCGAGGAGCAAAGTCTGAGACCAACTGCTACTTGTAAGGAAGCTGCTCAGAGCATGGAAATAATTGCAGGCTGAGAGATCTGCATCCTTGTGTTTTCAGAAGTTGCCACAGCAGACACAGTACAGATGTTGTACCTGCAGTCTGTCCCCTCCTAGGATTTATGTTTTTGTATCCAATTAAGTTTTTTAGACATACAACAATATAAAGGAGGCCAGTGAAACTGTAACTAAGAGAAATGCAGAACCGCATTTTGCCATTAGCACTCCTCTCCAAGTAGATAACTAACTCAAATTACTTTCAACCTGGACATCCAGATGCCTTTGTATCACACAGAGAAATAACTCAAACCTAAAACACGCCAGAAAGTAAATGAAGACGGAAAACATGTCTGTAGTCAGTGCTGTGTTTGCTAAAACATGGGCAACTCGGTCCAAGGTGGTACTGCTGGAATGTCATGTACGCAGAGGCAGCAGCAAAACACAGAGTCAGGAACAACTTTTTATACCAAGCTATTGAAAGATGGAAAAACTTGCATGAAGTGCAGAGAAGAAATCAAACCCAACACTTCCACTTAAAAGCCATATAGAAATTTTTAGCATATTTAGAAGTGGATTACTGGACAGCTTCAGTGACTGACACTTTATACTAATGAGGAGACCAGTCTATTAACACACTATTTACACACCTGTAATGAATGCTGCCAAATATTTTGATAATACTTTCAAATAAAGTCTACTAAATGAAACAAATTGTTTCTGATTGATTGTTGCTAGCAGAAATTTAGTTTCTCAATAGCTTTATTCTTTCTTGGAGGTAAAGGATAATAAAACCATCAGCCCCTCGACAACATGGGGAAAAGTGCCATGAGGTAAGGAATTAAGCACTACTCCTGTTTGTTAGCAAACTCACGGCAAAGATCTGCTCCACGGTGACAGTGACTGCACAAAAATGGCACAGTTCTCTATGCATCAGGGCTTTAGGGACCAGATCCCTTGAAGGTCTCCGCACCAAACTAGGCATCTCAAAGTCAAGCTTTATCTTGTACTTCTCCACCAGTACTTGTTCAAGATACTGAAATCAGACCTTTAACAGCCTTGCTGGGAATGAAACAATAGGGAAGTGATCTTTCATCCCAGAGCTGCAATGTCTTTGGTCAACAACGGTGCCTTGCAAAATCCTGCCAAAAAACCGGACGTGCTGCCACACAGACCAGAAATGGATCTATTGAGACAGAAGCCAGTTTTTACAATCAGTTCAGGGAAGAACTAAATCTTTACTAAATAAATATGAGGTTTTTTTCTCTAATGATGCAGCCCACAAAATCTCCAAATGGAATGAGAGACCATCCCTAATAATAACCACCATTGGAGGAAAGAAAACAATTCTAATGCAGGACTTGCACCCCCTGCCTATCCCAAACAAGACAAACCTAAGAACCAAGGCAGATCTAAATACAAGCTCAAGCTACAGCAAAGCTCATGTATAGTTTGGGCTGGAATCACAACTAAATAAATGGCATAAGTTCGAGGTTGTATCCTCATGTTTATTTTAACTTCATAGTACTGATACAGCCAATGGCTCTTTGGTACCACCTCAAAGACACATAAACAAAAAATTGGCGAAGGACTTGACAGCCATCATCTTCTGGGAAGAACTGTTCTAATCTCCATTACAGAACTGTTTTTGTAAGAACCCAAATTTAGTCTATTTCCATAGATAGGCTAAATACATTATTAAGTAATTATTCCTTGAAATAAGCAAACAAAACATTTACTTAAACATAGAAAAATTCAAGGCATTTTTGATTATCAGCACCAGAAATACTGGGAGAACTGCAGTT
Source organism: Vireo altiloquus (assembly GCA_013396875.1). Classification (NCBI taxonomy): domain Eukaryota; kingdom Metazoa; phylum Chordata; class Aves; order Passeriformes; family Vireonidae; genus Vireo; species Vireo altiloquus. Next base: position 48,607 of record VZRF01009287.1, on the reverse strand, counting down.
CAAAGGAAAGGCTACACATTGTTCATACACTGTCAACTTTCTCTGAGGATACTTGGTTTTAGCCAGAATTTTTGCCCAAATCAACAGAACTGCTGTGCTTTTAAAATGAAATTTTCCATACAGAGAATATCCATTACTCCCCTGAACAGAAGTGATGCTCCCAGCTACATGAAGCAGCGCAGTAAACCAGACAGAGGTCTACAGTGCCATTTCTCTCACTGTAAAGGTTCTAAAAAAAGGAACAACAACTACAGAACCCATAATCTCATAGCATATTTCATCAGCCCTGTTTGGGGGTTTAGCTTCTTGGACATTTTTCAATCTTGCTTCACACTTCAACATGTTGGTTTTGAGAAAGAGAGCACTGAAATGAAAAAATGTCATACTCTGCAGCTTTGCTATATGGTGAAGTAGATTAAAAAAAAGATAATCTTTCCCTTCTTAACTCAGTGTTTGGTTCTGTTGGGCAGGAATGCGACTGAAAATTGCCAAAAGCAAAACCTTGCATGTACTTTCTTGTCCAGGTGCATTACAGTTTTGTTCTGCAAACAGCAAGTTTAACATGTCAGTGACAGTGGGGGAAATGCACCAATTTCTTTTCTCACCTCAGAAGCATCATGAAAGCATCTATTAACATTTGCAGTCGCTCACAAGGTTTAGGCCAGTGTCTAAAATAATTTCTAAACTCCCTTGGCTGCGTTTGCTTTCTGCAGAGGCAGGCAGGTGATGGGAGAGAGAAGCAGACTGGGAAGCCAGCTCCTCCTTTTGTACTTACAGAACATCCAAACGAGTGCAAACAGGTAGAAGCTTTCATGGTGGTGCACCACAGGGGTTTCTTCTTTGGCTGAATTGCAGCATACAGCTTTCTGTCTCGGGGTGACTTCATGATGTTGTATCCTGTATCACCCAAATATGAATCCTGTGCCTTTAAACTGAGCCCAAGAGGGGAGAGAGAAAAAAAAAAGCCAGATGAACTTTTTCAAAGCAGTTCTGTGCTCCAAGGTCACTCTTATCTATGCTCTGTGTGCTGCTGCTGCTGCTGCTGCTGCAGAGCAGGAGGAAGCACCTTTCTTGCTTTTCCAGCCAGCTTTTCAGCTGTTTCTCCAGAGAGGAATGGAAAGTTAAGTTTTTTTTCTGGGGCTTCATTTTTTTCCTTATTTTCTTCTGGAACAGTTCAGAACACCAGAACTCACTGGGAAAACTTTCCACTGAGGCCCAGAGGGGCCAAGGTCAACCCGGCTCCGAGGAGGAGAGAGACCACACCCACGGAAGGACTCTGAAATCTTCCAGGTTTCTCTCCACAGTGAGAGATTTTATTATTTAGCATTATTATTCTTCTCTCGTGTTTGTTAAATAAATAGTTTTGTTTCTTCTTCGTTTTCCTCTGAGGAGTATTTTTTTCTCCCCGAACTGGGTGGGGGAGGGGAGGCTGTAACCTGCCTTCTATCAGAGGATATTTTCCTCTGAATTTTTCTCAAACTAGGACACTTCCCCAGGAAAAGCTCTGGTGGAAAAGAATGTCTGTATACTCAATATTCTTGACAGGACAAAAACAACTACTCAAGAATTACAGTGAGGAAAGGGTTGAATGATACTGCAGATAAGAACAAATTCACCATCAGCAGATGTTACACTTTCTTGTCTTTACAGAAATAATAATTACTTCAGGCCTGGAAAATGAGAAGCACTGATAAAAGACTGGAAGGGTGAAGGGAAAAATAACTCCAAGCAAATAAAAGAACACCACAAGGTATCCGGCTACATTTTATTTCTGAAATTATTCTTTAAGGCACAAAATAAATTTAAAAAATAGGGCTGGACGTATGAGAGAAGGGGCAGAGCAATTGTCTGAACTAGAGAGGTGTGTATGCAGTCTTTACAATCCAGTTTCAGATCTGATCTGGTAATGCTCCCAGGGTGAGTGGGGGAGGATGGTGAAAATAGAGGAGAATTCTTACCTAGAAGAGGTAGGAGGTTGTGGGGTGAATTACTGGTTTGTTCCACCACCTCCAAATTTACACACATACTGGTTCCTGGCTAGACTCAAGTTCCCTTCCCTCCCCTCAGCTTATTACAGTTTATAAGGTAAGACCAGACTGCTCAAGCCTCCAGTACAAAAAGTGAGACCTTGAGTCACCCTTCATGTCACAGCCTGTTCACAGAATGGTGAGGGGCAAGAGGCAGATCGTTCTTGCCCTTGGTTGGTGTTTCAATAGACATTATGGATGTGTACATTTTGCTTAAGACAAATTGCAATTTACTGTTTTGTCTCCACTCTGAAGCAGAATCCCAGGCATTCAGGATGCCCTTGGGTAAAGGACAGTAGGTATCTAAGTAGAACACCTGTCATGGAAGGAAAACCAAAATTTTCAAGTGGTCCATGACATGAACTATTCAGAAAAAATGAGCTCTCTTGCTGCAGGTCAGACTTTATTTCTTTTGGTTCCGAATTCATGTAGTGTATCACACAACTGTCTAAAATAATCCTGCAGAGTGGATTCAAAGGTGAATTACATGCATGAGATCAACCCCTCCCAAAACTGGGGTACTTCTTGGTAGCAGGACAGGTTTAAAGGGTCCAAAGATCTCTAGTTTAATTGCTCTGGGAAGAGATCACATCTGTGGACTGGGGGTCACAGAAGGGTCCAAAGCGTCCATAGACATCCTTAGCCTGGACTGCGAAGTAGTATTTGCTGCCAGACACGAACTGTGTCAGAGTGCAAGCCATGGGCAGCGGCAGGGCCTTCACCTCCCCGATCTTCTTCCACTGCGAGGGCATAGTGGCACTGGGGTCCTCGTGGTAGGCGTACAGGTGGTAACTGTCCACAGTGGCACAGCTCCGGTCCACCTCCATCACGCTCCACGACAGCACAATCCCATTCTGGCTCTGTACCCTGGCCAGCTTCAGCTGTGGCTTTTGAGGCGGAGAAGTGTTGGCAGCTTCGGGGGGCAGACGTGGTGGCTGTGGTGCCTCTGGAAGTGGGGCGGGATGTACAGGGCGCGGAGGCTCCTAAGCAGCGTAAGAGCAATAAGGGAAAGGTCAGAGTCTACAGCAATGGAAGGAGGCTTCAATTCGTCATTCCCCAGGTAACTGGAAGCAGATGAGCCTGCAATCACCCAGCCATCCCAACTCTCAGTCCTTTGTGCAGAGGCAAGGCGGCAGCAGCAAATGATGAGAAGGGGTGGGATCAAGGATGCCATAAATTCTTAAGTTATTCTCATATAAATCCCTAGTTGTGCAAATGATCATTGCCACAGTAATTTCCCTGTATCCTCTTTGCTTCCCAGCCAGGAGAAGACGGACCGAATGCTGTGCCCTTTACCAGGACTGAGCAAGCAGGTTCACAGTGACTTTGAGCCAATCTACGTTTGAGCTGCTGTTCCCACGTTACCCAACACACCCCAGGCAGGGCATTAAGCTGACAGCTCATCATCTTTTCAATAGACAGGTATTCAGCCACGAAAGGAAGAAAGGGTGATGGTGCCACATAGAGTCTATCATCTTAAATTGATCACAAAAGCTCAGCCTCACTTTCCAGAAAATTTTGAAATAAGGGCACAAATTTGTCTTTCCAGTGATATTTCTTTTTTATACTGCAAAAACAGTCCCAGATCTCTCATTAATATTAGTTAAGATGAATTTAGGAATGTGGTTACAATGGTTCAAGCCTGGGGTCTTTTAGGTTGTAATCTAGGGTAGTTTTTGGCATCTTAAGTGTTCAGTGTGATATTTGCTTCATTTACTCTCATTATTTATCATTGGAGAGTGCATTAAGTTGATGGTGTCTAGACTGAAAGGATGGTAAGCCACCTTCTTGGCAATATATTTACCATTTCAGGATACCATAAGTAATGTGACTGCCAAACAGTAAGTGTACAGGCAACGTATTTGAAATTAAATTAAATGAGTCAGAGAAAATTCTTAAATTCTTACCAAAAAAGGGTTTTTGGTAAGAAATCACCCTCAACATTGACTAAAAAAGTCTGAAGTTTATGAGGTGGCAACCTTGGGGATTTTGTCTGTACCTTGTTCTCCTACCTCAGTTTTGCAAACAGCTGTACTGAAGAACTGGTCATCCAATTCATAGCCAAACCATGACTAAACATTTTATAGGCAGTTCTTCTGTACCCTTGACTCCATGAGTCACCTGCAGACAACTCATGCACTATTTCTCAGTATGTTTTGGTAATTTGGAGAAGGCCAGGGTGAGCTAACAGATCGCACAGCTTTTACCATTCTGGGCAGGAGTTGCTGTAGGTGACTGGGTGGTGCCATGCATGAGAACTGGCTGAGAAGTGTCAACAAGGCATTTCAGTGTTCTGCACCTGACACTGAGAGTCCCAGTGCAGAGACAAGGCTGTACATTGTCTCAGGTGATTTGAAAGCCCCACTCACAGTGTGCGCTTGCGGCGGTCGATGGTGCACGGTGAGCTGAGGAGCTCCAGAGCCCAGAGCCAGCCCGTTGTTCACCACGTAGGTTGTCTGAGGCATTCGCACTGTCATACCTGCAAGGAGCACAACGAACACTGTGAGTATTCAATACTTACAGGCAGCTAAACAGAACACTGGAAGATGAGCTCCTTGGTTCAGCTGGGTGAAGCCAAATTGCAGACAGACTCCTCCGGCTGCCAGCGGACCAATGAAGCACTGCATAACAACAAAATCACCTCCCATCCCCTGAAGCTAAAAGTGAGAGAGAGCAAGAGTTTGTGTTTGCAGAGGGGACAGAATATTGTTTTAACAACTTTAACTAACTTTGTAGCATGAAAGAAATGAGTGAGAAGTGTGGGAGATACAGGGAGCTCAAGTATGAAAAGAAAAATTACATCATTTTGGGATTCAGAAAGGAAAAGAGAAATGTTGCTGCTGCACGATGTTATACACTCAGAAGGCTGTGCTGTGGATGGCACTGAGAGCAAAAGAGCTAACTCACTCTCCAAGAAGCTTGTCCTCCCTCACAGAACAGATTCCATGATGGACACTACTCAAAGGCATCACCATTTCAGTCATTCCCAGCAAACTGACCTGCCTGGCAGGAATAAACTAGACCATTTTCTAGCCTTGTAACTAATATCCAAAACTCTTGCAAGCTACCGAGTTTTCATTCATTTTATATCACAGCTAATTCTCTCAAGTAACATTTTATCTATTCACTGTTGGAACATGGATGTTCTGTGAACTCAAAGCTTTTGTTCATTGTTATGGTTGCCTAGGGTGTCCCTCCATTTCTGTCTAGAAATACAAGATTTGGGGCAATCTCTACCATGCCCTAGTTCCACACTTGTGTGAGATTGAAGCATTCTAATACTCCAGAAGACAAGCTCACAGAGCATTACATTATCAGGAAACCACAGCTATTGTATGGCAATTTCTTCTCTCTATAAACACTCATCAAGCTACAGTCCATAGGGGATGAGTGTCAGAAGTCTGTGTGATCTGCAAGTCCAAGGCAGGGAGTTCAGAGTGCTAAATCTTAATGCTTTTATTATAAAGTGCTGAACACCAGGTAGGTGCTTTATATCTTTTTCCTATTGGAATCTATCTAAGAAGCTGATGAAGCTGTGCAAATTCCTGTGGGATAAATGGTCACCTGAGCTGGCTATTTGAATCCAGTAAGATATGCTCCTTCAGTATGACTGTAGTTCTGTCTCAGGAAATTACAATCATCTGAAGATGGTCAGAAATGCCTAAATAAGATATTAGATACAAACACAGCATCATTTCTAGGTAGGGATACTACTCTCTCGAGGCAGAAGTACAAAACTGCAATTTGCAAAACACTTTGCATGGTTCTTACAGCCAATCTTTCAAAGACAAAGTACAGCGATTTTACTCCAGAAGCATCTGCTCTTGGCACTAAAGGCTATTGCAATGATAATATAAACCAATACATATCAGTAGCAGCATCACTACCAGGACATCACAAAAGTAGGCTCATACTCTGTGCACTAAAATAGGGAAATTTATGTTGAACATAAAGGTCTTAAAATAACCGTAGTATAGAAATCGTGGGGAGCAAAAAAAGGGCAGTTAAAATCTACCGCTTTGTAACAAAATATTGTTTAAGTTCTTTATTTTTGGCATCTCTTACTCATTTCAGAAAATGAGTTTACTGCTAGAAGGTATCAGTTACACATTTGCAAAGTAAAGGAGAACTTGCCAACATCTCTCCTTAAGGAAACTCAAGCATGTATTAATTCCTGATACAGCTGGTGAGAAATTTCATCTCTTCAGGCCTTGAGAAAGGAAGGAAATTGCTGAGCACAGGACATCAGAGATTGTTAAGGAATTACATTAGGATCCCTGATAGAAATGTAGCTTTTAGACAAGGAACCAAACAAGATTTTCTGCATATTTTTTAAATATCCACCATAATAAAAAAATGGTCTCTGTCTTTCTCAGAACAGTGGCACTTGTCTCATTACCTTCCACTTCCTTGTGAAGTATGGGGCATGTAAACCACAGATGCTTAATTGGCAGAACTAGTGCCTGGGATGACTTAAATCCAGTTCTTCTTCATTCATATAGCTGCAGGTAGAATTTCTACATAGTTTAAGAATTTTCTCAAGTCTGTAAGCTGGGAAAAAAACCCCTAACCTCTCTAACTAGGACCAGTATTGTAAAAAGACCAAACAACAAACCCAAATCAAAAAACTGAATGCCACATCCATCAGGTAGAACATACCCAGCTGTGTCACAGTAAGAAGCACGTGTAAGGAATCATCCCCTACCTCCAGTCTGTGGTGTGACTGGCCTTAAGCCTGGGCTGGTCATGACAGCTCCTCTTACAGGATTCTGAGTTGGTGGTGCAGGAAGAGTGGTACAGACCACCTTATGGTTAGTAGGGATTCTTGGGATAGGAAGCTTGGGAGCAGCTGGAACCATGGGCCGATGAGTTATATTCACTGTCGTAGAAGCTGAAAAAGACAGAGCACACCCTAAACCTGAATTCCATGACTCGAAGCCATATGCCTATTCCAGAGTACACATCGCCTTTGGAAAACCTGACTCATCTGAGCCATGTAAAAGAAAAACTTTCTGTCTGCTTTGGGTAATGCAAGAAAACTGAAAACAGCCTGAACAGTATTTTCACCTGAAATATTAATGTCAATATATATACAGCTTCCTAACAGAAAAGATAAATATAGTATCTTCCCCACTCCCTGCAAAGGGCCACTAAGTACAGTGGGAAAATATAAAATCCACCAAAGAGTCTGCAGAACACAACAGTCATAAGATAATTCCAATGCCAACTAATCTTCAACAGTCATACACGGAAAAAGAATAAAGAAAAAAAGAGGATCTACGTTTCTTTAGGAAGGGGAAAACATAATCACACTACAAAGTAATATTTAACTAGGAATAGAACTTCAGTGTCAGCCGTGCCATTCCCTCTGCCAAAAGAATTAACTGCCAGGTGCACAGGGACAGATGTAGGAGAGATGCTGATAATGTTTTTTTCCTCTAATACTTAAAGAAGCTACAGGTTTCTTCTCCTTCACTTTTACCAACAACAGTAGATTTAATAATTTCCATGAGCATCCTTAGCAGGATTCCTTCCTCTCCATGGAATTAAATTGATCCAGAATTCTTTCCAAATCAATAGTACTATCTTTCCCCTTTATCAGTTTAAAAGAAAAAATGTTATGGGAAACTGACTAGAATGAAAGATTATGAAGTGACTCATACATTCTGAATATTCACTTTAAAAGATTAGCACAATGTAGAACACAGCAGTCTAATTCAAGAAAAAAAGTAGCCACTGCACTCACTCAGTGATGTCAAATGAAGTTACCTGTGGGTAATACGTGTATGGTGGTCTGGGAAGGGCCACTTGTTGGCACACCTGGCTGCTGTGCAGGGCTTGGCTGCAAAGATGGCAAAGGCTGCAGGGGTCGAGTCAAGGGCTGGGTGGGTAAGCTCAGTCCTGTCACAGGTACCTGGTTCTGGTTCTGCTTCTGCTTCTTGCCATCTGCTTTACAAATGAAAGTTATAGACAAAAGCAATCAGAAATTTTCATTTCTGAATCACAGTTTCAAACATCAGAGTTTTGAAATCCTTTCCTCCCTCTCCCATTTACAGACTGGTGAGGATATTCCAAGCATGACATTTCTCTGATCTTTTTTGTTTACGCAAACAAAACTGCAGAAAACTCATTCAATTCTCCTCGCTTTCATCACCACACTCTCCCCTGCCCAGACACACTCCACAATGTTTTATTCTATCATCATGAAGTCTGCATATTTCAGTGCAATTTGGAAACCTGAATTCAATGGAACACTATACCAAAGTCTTTAAAAGTTTCTAAAAAAAAAAAACAACCTAGAACTTTTAGAAGGCCTAAACACTGCAGTACTCAATTAATTTAGTTCCCTAAGTAAGTCTTGTCTACCTGTGATGTTTACATCTTTTTATTTGCTGACTCTTTCCTTTGTTCAATCTGTTTGTCAGTCTTGTTGCTGCTATTTTGAATTTTCATGGTATTTATTTAAAAAAGGGAAAACTGCTTTATTATTTATAAAAAACTTTAAAAAGATAATTTGTTTTATCACAGTGACACCCTCCTCACCATGACTTACTGACTTGTGATACTGACAAATACTGCCTGTGTCTGTAGTTTACTACAGCAATACTTTTTCCTACTTTAGTTTATTTGTGACTACATAAAATATTCATTAGAGTGCAAGTTTGTATCTAATTAAGACTTTGCACAAGTTGAATAAAGAAGAATTTAGAAGCTTTTGCCTGGATAGATCAGCTACATTAAAGCAGTAATGGGCAGAGGAGGCACAGGTGAAGAGCTAAAACACAGAAGATAAAAGAATAGATTTTAAAGGCAGTCACTCAGAAGGATTCTTCCCTAATAAAATTGTACATGCATCAGGCACTAATTTATTAAAAGAGCATAGAATATAAAGAAGAAAATATGTAAATACTCATTTTACTCTTGAAAATATAGATGAGAAAATATAACAATATAGTGAGGATCATATTAAAAATGTTCAATTAAGTATACCAACTAGATTTCAAAACATTAACAACAGGGTTAATGCCAGCATAGCTCGAAATGTTGGGGGTTTTAGCAGTTTGAGACTATTTTGATGGTCTCACTGAGCTGTGTTTAACACTAGCTACTGACACCCTGAAGCAGCAGTACCCTTCACAAACTGCTGTATGATTCTATGAGACACAATTACAGAATCACAGAATCATCAAGGTTGGAAGAAACCTGCAAGATCATTTAGTCCAACCATCAGCACCAGCATAATCACCCCCAGACCATATCCCCAAAATTCAAGACCTCAAAAACAAAACACAGTATGAATTGCAGCCCATATTGTCTTTCTGTAGACTCAATAGCCAAGCTACTTCACTGAAGCCATTTGATGAAAATATAATGTTCTTTTTTTTATTTAAAGTCTGTAAAAGGAGCAGTGAAGGGATGCTCCTTTGAAAACAAAAGGGGAGATGCTGCCTGTGCTTTTATCAACTAACAGGCTTTGTGATTGGTTCAAGCTTCTTTTATTTTCCACAAGTATGAGAAATTTCCCAGTGTTCAGTAAACTACCTGGCTCTGAAGGGATTCCTACAGATGCATACCTCTGCTTACTTCATATATTTACAGACTGATGCACAGCTCAACCACCACTGAAAAATTTCAGTGATGTGAGTGCATTCTTAGCCGTGACTTAGACGATGCACTTACAATCCAACAAGCAAAAACCTTAAGAGAATACTGCTGTAAATGTGCTTCAAGGAAAGATGAGAGTCTGGACAAATTTGAGGGCTCTTCCAGTTTTGCTTTTGCTTTTAACGTCACACAGAGCAATTTCATTTACCCATGACAAATCAAGAAGAGCCCTGCTGACGTTCCGGTGACTGGAAACTAGGTCAGGATTGCACCAGCCACTGGAAATGATGACAGATAACCAACTAGACTTCATTAAATAAATAGACACAAATGGCAAAGCCTATTTAAGTGTAAAAACCAGCAAGGAAGACTGGGTACACAGTAAGCACAGGACTAAGGTTAAAAGTAATCATGGAACAGTTCCAATATTAAATGAACACAGCATCATATTCACAACAAATATGGACCTAGAGGAGACAGAAAAATAAGATTTATGGAAATGAGCATAAAATGGAAATTGTTACTATGGGGTGTAAGCAAAACTCCTAATCCAATACACAAAATGGAAAAGAAGAGAGGCTAATTTCCATGCCAGAAACAGCCTACAACACTGCATTTATGACACAGAGGAGTTTTGAACAGTGTACTAGTTCATAACTGATATAGTTGGATTACAGAAAAGCAAACATGCCACAGGCATGTTCAAGAATAAGAAAAAAATTATCCAGTGAACTACAGATTTGTTAGCCAGATAAAACACCTTATAAAATAGAAAACTGCTTATGTATTTAATATTTTTTCCTACGAAATAATAAAAAAGCAGAACATAGCTGGTTTTAAGATACATAAATGTATCTTTCTTAGACTAAAAACCCACTTTAGACTATGTCTATTAATTTTTTTAATATTCATAAAAAATAATTTAATGCAGTGTGCGACACAAATATTTTATGAAAAGGACAGCAAGGTCCAAAGTGCAAGTATTGCAAGATATTTTCAGACAGAAAAGTATCTAGATTACCCTTAACATGGTTTCTCAAAAACTACACATTGTTTTCATTAATAATTTTTGCACACATCGGGTGTTATTAGGTATTAGTACGTATTAGGATCTATTTAAATACCTTTTACAAGTAGCAGAATTAGGTTTACTTTTTATGAGGGTGACAATGCTTTAAAAAAATAATCGGCATCTAAGTGTTCCCAAGAACACTATGTAAGTGTTGCTCTTCTATTTGAATTAGTATTGAACTAATATTCTTGCAAGAAACACCATAATGCTGAAGGTATTTTCTATCCTGAGGCTGTGTAAATATAGAAGAAAATAAAACCTGCTCCAGATTTGTTGTAAACAAAGTGCAGTGGAAAAAATATTTGGCCAAAGGTATATAGATGCTTGTGATGATGCAAAAGCTGTTACAAGTGCACTCTTCCTCTGTTTAACCTTGACATTATTATCAGAACATATTCCTGAGAAACTTGCTCAAAAATCCTACTGCTGTGTTCTCACTGCATGTGAAACTCAAGCTTTTATTAGGGTTTGGGTTCCTATGTTTCTATAGCTCATATAAAAAACCACTGACTTCTCACACAAATTCTAAACATGAACTAATCTGCATTGCCTTCCGACTGTCAGCTTCTGCTTTGCAGTGAAGAGACACACAGGAGCTAACCCAGTGTGAAAGTACCCCACTAACCTTCCTCCTAATGGAAAGACAATTTTCTAACACCTGACAACTAAAGGGAAAAAAATCTCAAAACATCCCACTAGAGAAATTTTTAAGATACTGGCTCAAGCCCCAACAAAGAAACTGGGGAAGAATTAAGCTGCAATGGGGCTACAACTCAGTAGCACTCCTGCCTAGAGAAGCAGTCTTAATAGTTGTATGTGCAACTGTGGTGTTGATCTTTTATGGCAATTGTGAGCTGAACATCTACTTAATGCAATTAGGAAGAAAAAAACTCTGGAAAATGTTAGTTTCAGAAGCTTTTAAATAGAAAAAAAGATTAGCTGAAGTACATTACAATACTGTGACACGCTACTTTAAAACATAACCACAGATCCATTTTGATCTGTCTGCTGAGTGTCTTTTACAGAATAATTAACAGGACTGGGGAGGGTGACCTTACCTGACAGCCTTGCACAGTCCCAAGGCAACCACCTTTTTTATCTTTTTGAGAACTAACCCACAGAAGAGATGGCAGTGATAAAAACCTGATTGCCTCAGCTATTCTGCCACTTAGCTCATCAATTCGGAATCCTGCCTGAGAGGGACCTCTGGTGGCTGTGTAGTCCAATTTCTTGTTGAAGCTGGACTGTCGATAAGAACTTAGTCAAATGATTTGTGATTCTGCCCTGCTGAATCTCAGCAACTTTCAAGAGGGGTGTTTCTACCATCCCTCTGTGCAGCACCATGGTGACTTCTTTCCTCCTGAAGCTGAACTCGAACTTCCTGAACTTGTAGTTCACGGCCACCACCCCTTAATGTATCATCTGGCACTGCTGAGGAGAGTTGTGCTCTGTCATTTTTGGGACTATCCTTTAAGTAGCCTTAGGCTGCTAATACATCATCTCTTGCTTTGCTCTTTGCCAAACATGCTCTGGTCTGTTGATCTCTTCTCACAGGTCATGCACTCCCAGTCCTCACCATCCTGACACCATCACTGAGGGCCTCTCCAGTGCTACCACAACTTCTGAGCTTGAAGAAGAGGAAGCCAAAACTGGACACCGTATTTCAGCTATTCCACCAGTGTCAGTTTGGGGAAACACTTAAATTGAAATGACAACACACTGTTGGCTCATACTCAATTCACTGTGCACCACATATCCTCTACTGATAAGAGAGCCGGAGTGTCAGCTCTCTGAACTGCATCATTCCCTAATACTTGCATACCTCACACACTCCCCTTTTGGAATAACTACCCATGGAACTGTTCAAGGCCAGGCTGGATGGGGCTTTGAGCAACATGGTCTAGTGGGAGGTATCCCTGCCCATGGCAGGGGACGTTGGAAGGAGCTAATTTTAAAGATCCTTTCCAACCTAAACCATTCTTTAACTCTATGATTTCTTCCTCACTGGAAGAAATGCTACCAACATGCCAATATGATTCCTACATTTGTGTAATAAAAATACAAAGCAAGTCAAGCTATTAAGAATGTTTGTGTAGAACTTGAATGCACTAGCTAGAGAAATAACTATCAAGGTTGTCCAGAGGAATCAAACTTCTTGGTGGGTGGACTTCAGAATGCAGCACAGGGACATGCATTTAGAGACCAGACAGAGTGAAAATTTTATCTCCAATAGTAGAAATAGGATTTTTTTCCAATGAAAATGACAGCACAATACATGATTTTAAGTAGAGGCTCGTTACTTCTCTGAAGTACTATCATTCTTCACTAATCCAATGCTAACTATAATTAGATTGGCCTACATTTACACAAGACACATAAAAAGAAATGTGTTTTTTACAAGATAAAGTGCATCCAAACTGCCAAAGTATTTAAGAGCATGACTATATTTACTCTGCTCTTGGCATATAGTCCTAAAGCAAACAACAGTTTGCATTTGGTCTTTAAACTCTTGCACACAAAGTGTTAGCTAAACAAAGATTAGAACCTGTAATACTCTAATGCCTGAACATCCACTGTAGAATTAAAATGTCTTTAATTATAATCAGTAAACAGAAAAAATAAATACATCTAGAAGAGCTTTCTAAAATATCAAGAACTCAAACATCTCAAATTACTCCCCAAGCCTGAGGTATTTAAGCATAGATAGCAATAATGCTTAAAATAAGGGGAAGGTAAAAATCTTAAAAGACTGTAAGCGGAAGTCCTTTTATTTAACATCTAACAGAATTTTTTTAAAAGAGTCCTATTTAACTGAAACACCAAGGAAAAAATTACACTAAGCAGAAACAGAAGTTTATTCTTGTCATTCACGGGATGAAAGAACACTCGTAGCTCAATTATCCCCGCACCTAGCAAAGTATTTTTCACTTACCTTGAGAACAGCTGTCATCCTCTTCATCCAGTGTAAGATCAATGACACCTCCAGATTCACTTCCTGTGAACTTCCCGCTCTGAAAGACAAAACTCCTTTGTTTTGCAAAAGCAAATTCAGGGAACACAGGTGGGAAAGGGACACATATTGAACATTCAGAAGGAGAGGTCTCAGAATTGATACTTATTAGAAAGGAACTGATGAAATGAGCAAGAGAAAGTCATTTCAGACGAATATCCCAGAACTTGAAAAATGGGCGATAACCAAATGACTGTATTGCAGTAACAAGTACTGAAGTATTTTCAACTTTGTAAGGATTAAAAACCCCTGATGAATAGTAGCATATTGCTGTTTTACAGGTAAATGCATAACAATTTGCTGTTATAAAGTACATTTCAACGATGACTCCTAACATTTTAATCCGGTTGTAATGGTGTAAGTTTCTCCTCTGTAGTGGTGTAAGTTTCTGACAGAGCAGTCACCAGAATAATATATTACTTATCTTGAGACAGCCTGGCCTGTGTACTTATAAAGACACTGACTTCACATTCAGAAAAAGGGAAAGCTACACTGGAACTTGTATGCTTACAAAACATATCAAAAGCCATCAGAAAACTCCAATTTCCTTACTGTATTCTCACCCATTATGAAAAATTTTAGCATTCTGTTACTCTACATACAAATTTATTTTTAACCATCCCTTTAGAGAGCATAAAGGGATCTTTTAAGCTATTGCAAAGGTTAAATGTTTTAACAAAAAGCCCTAGGAGACCACCAAACAAGATTTATCTTCTATATCAACTGCTGTCCCTCCACTGGTCAGACTGCAGGAATCACCAACATTTTCCCTTAGGTGATGAAAATAATATGGGGGAGGTCTTACATATGTCTGTGTTTTTAAATATACTTTCTAGAAAAAAATCGTGATTGTATCAATTTCTACTTCCTTAAAGTTGCTACAAAAAATTAGTTGCAGTTTCTTCTTTTTGTTGTTGTTTTTTTGTGGAAGAGATTATCGCTTATTGTTGGACTGAACTGCTGCTGATTAATGGATTAGAGTCAAATTTCCTTAAAACAGACAAAGAGTTACAAAGGCACCATAATTATCAAAACTCTCTGAGCAATTAACATGGAAAAAAGTGTAAGTTATCAGACCCACGTGGTCTGTACAAATGCTGACATGATACACCCTAGGAATGTGTATTAAGAGATTTTTCTGTGCAGTCAGAATGGTGACAGATGCACAAAGCCTAAGCATTATCTGCTCTGTGACCTTTCATTTGGGTAAAACTAAGCCTTTAAGGAAGTCTGAAAGGCAATTCTTACATAGGCAAGGCTCTGAGGAGAGGCAGAAAGAGGTATTGTATGATTAGTATGCAAGCAGAAGCTGCCTGAATTATCAGTCACTGAATCTGGAGTGCCTGACATGACAGCTCTCTTTATTACAACCTGCTTTCTTTTTGCCTTAAGTTCTGATGTTGCCACTGATTAAATTCTACTAATAAAATACAATACACAATTTGAATAAGAAATATCTAACTCCTTATTTTCACAGGTGATAGAAGAGATCTCTACAGGGACTCATCTTTCCTATACACAGAGAAACTTATTTCAGAATTATTAAACACGGAATTCTTCTATTGAGTGGTTGCTATTTAAAATACTTTCTAGCTTCAGGTACTATGATGAGCTTATTTAAC
The DNA here is from genome assembly GCA_013396875.1 of Vireo altiloquus. Taxonomy (NCBI): domain Eukaryota; kingdom Metazoa; phylum Chordata; class Aves; order Passeriformes; family Vireonidae; genus Vireo; species Vireo altiloquus. The sequence continues at coordinate 33,271 of VZRF01009287.1, read as the reverse complement.
CACTTGAAGCTTAAGAAAAAGGCAAATTAAACTAATCAATGATAAATTGATTAGCATAAAGTCAAGAGGAATTTCATTCCAACTTGATGATTTACTAGCCAACAATGTGTATTTTGAACCATGGCTCTCTCTGCCAGGAGAAAGCAGATTGAAAAATGGAGAGGGAGCTTTATAAGGAACTGGAGAAAGAAAAAAAAGGTAATACCAAGCTATTAACTTCTTCCCAGTAAAAAATATATTAGTCTGAAGTAATTTCCTTTCAATTCTCCCTCTGCAAGGGAATCAAAATTCTTAGAGAAATACTCTGTATACAGCTAACTGTTTTGATGCCCTGCTTGACTGTGCCACTTGAGAAAGTTCTTTGAATTTCCACGTCAGCAAGTGTCATGGCATGCACTTCCTTATTTTGGTGTGTCTGGAAGGCCACAATCTTGAGTTAAGTAAACAGGCAACTCTTCAATCAGCTCAGCCAACAAGGTCTCATACATGCAATTCTCAGGAAGACCTTCCCTTAAGCAGCCACACTATTCAAGGCTTTTTTACTAAATGACCATGGATAGCAACCTCCTCAACAGGAGCCATCCAGAAGCAGTTAGGCTCTTCCTGCAGCCCATCCTAGGAGCTCCAGATCTGCAGGGAAGCCTTTGAGCTGTGGTACATCTCCAGTCCTGCTTCCAGGACATACATTCCAGCTACTCCAAGCAGATGCTGTACTCAATACAGCACACCATGAAGTCCTGTATCCCCAGCTTCCCCAGTTAGATTCCTCTACTTCACCAACCATGCATTTCCCTCAAATGAAATTCAGAAGTACAGGAAAATCATGAAGAAATTTGAAAAAACAAAAAAAGCTCAACACTGTGTTTCCTACCTAGGGGAGCATGGTACAGGCAGGGTGTCCCCACACAAAACAGACTGTTCATTAAGCCTGCCATAACGGTCAGGATTTTGACTATTTGCAGCATCCACCTACACTCAAAAGGAGAAGTATCCATTTCTGTATCTCATAGTGTTGGCACACACAGTTTTCAGATACTTGTAGATATCTCAAATTCAGGAATGAAAAGGAAATTCAGGAAAAACTGGCAATCAGGTGTCAGAAGATAGTCTATTTTCTACTTTCCCATGGTAAAATTAAGCATCTCCACAATCTGAGAGAGCAACTTTACCACCTTATCCCAGATGTTTCTGGAGTATTGACACCACCAGAATGTTTAAGATCAACAAATTTAACCACATGGCATCATCTGTGTGAAATGCAAGTAATAAAGAATTTTCTGAAAACCCTGTGCCCAACCAAACAAGAAAATAAAACCACCCGTTTTTAGTATTGTGACTATTTTACCCAGAAATTCTCTCAGGGAAATTTTTGTAGTACAAGGACTTGTGAAAACTCCAGTTTACAACAGAACTGTGTTTGAGGAAAGACTCCAGAGAAACAACTGCTCTTTTCTTCCTTAAAAAGGAGGGAATGGGATTCTTTGGAGAAGACTGCCATGTTACACATTAGAAATGGAAATTCAGACGTGCTGCTCTGAACAAAATTAGAACCCAACTTCAGAATGCTTGCAGCCCTGATGAAGTAAAAGGGGAGCCTGGCATTGGACGTTCAGTCATGTATGAACAACACTTCAATCTGTGTCAAAAACGGAAACAAGAGAACAAGTCTTTCAGCTCCTAATATTAGATTTCAGCAAGCATTTGGGTAGAAACTGGTAAAGCAGAGAAGTGTAGTCAAAGCATTCTGGTCTGCTATCACTTTTTAGCTATCTTCAAACACAGGAAGCCAACACCATGACACTGCTTCAGCTGATTTCTGTAGGAGAACAAGACGATGCCATTTTAATCTTTCTATCAGTGCAGCCACATTAGTGAAATAATTAAAACCATTAACGAGAATCCCAAACATATGCCTGATGTTTTAGTTCACATATTGCCTACCAAGTCTCAGTAATGAAGGATTCATACACCCTAGAATACTGATAAGCTGAAACAGAAACAAAACAACCACGGCAATATAAAGTGATCTGTACATATTTAAAATGTCACACTTAAAAATAACAAACACAAAACCAAACAAACCCAACCAAAACAAACAAAATCACAAGCCCCTAAGCCAACCTGTCATCATTTGTCAGAACCAGAGCACCTGTCTCCAGACCAAACAGAAGCTGCACTTAAAACTGATTGTTTACAACAGTACAAAGTTTATATTGAGATTTAAAAGAAATGTAAACTACCAAATCCACTTTTCCATTTTACAGCTCATGTATCTTAATGTATGTGCCTTTGAATTCCAAGTAAGTAGAAATCCTCCAAAATACTGTCATTCACATTGCCATTTTGGACCTGTTTTATCCATAGCAGGTGAGCAAAGTTTGTATAGCCTGGAAGTAGCAACATCATGGACTGAACCATCCAGTTAACCACAACTGTATCTGAGCTGCCTTAGTTTAAATACCTCTCTTCTTTCACATGGCAGTGTAACAATCGTAACACAAAACAATGGAATGAGAAAAGTGAATTAAAAATTCAACCTAACAAATCCCATTCTAAAATGCCAGTTTTAAATACATATGTGAAAAAAACTTACAAATAAAGTGAGAAAAAAACAAAACTTCCTCTTTTCTTGACTTCCCAGTTTTAATATAGCCACATCTTTAGTCTTCAGCTGGTAGGTGAACTTCAATTTGCAATTAAGATGTTTTGCATAAAAGCAGTATGTCCTGTAGCTGAACATTTCATACCGAAGTCTAACACAGATCCAGCCCAAGACAACACACACAAGTTGGAGTTGAAAGGCAAAAGGTTAAGTGGAGGGTGAGGACACAAGGTACGACTAAGAGCAGAAACGAAGGTGAAAAAAGGAAGCAGGAGGAGGAAAAAAGGTAGCAGAGGAAAAGAAAATAACAAGCCATGCAGCAACTGAGCATGCACCACCACAAATGTGGAAGGATGGGGTAAGTGTACTGAGAAGTTACTTTGCTATTCTCAGTGTTGTGCATTTTTCCTGAAACAGCCTACCAAGGAGAAGGCCCTTCACACTTACAGTCTTGATCTGTTTTGAAAAGTGTGTTCTTTAAAGAAAATCTTTTCAAATTGGAGCCCCTCTGCCCCAGCTGCTTTAGTCTGCAAAGTCATGCCCACACCTATTGCAATTACCAACATGAAACAATCTGTTTGTGTGTAAGATGCCCCAGGCCAGCATCTAACTTGGCAAGTGTGAACGAAAAGTATTTTAATGGCAAGCACAGAACTTGTGAAAGCAGCAACTGAAAGACCCTAGAAGAAAGGGCAGAACTTAAAGCGTAAACACACATCCCTTTCAAATATCTGAGTGAAACCTGCCAAGTCCTGAAATAAATGTCATAACCTCTTCTAAATTCTCCTTCATCAGTTACATAGAAACTATTTTCGAGTGCATATAGAAGTTAAAATAACGAAAAGTATACATAAAATGAAAGCAACTATTCAAATTTGTGCATTTTCCCCCACTTCATATTAGAAATTGGTATTTCTAAGTGTTCTACTAACTGCAGAACTTTTGCTTAAAACTAACATTTTCAGATTTACTTGACCACGAAAACTACTAGAAACCAGATTTTGTAATAATAAATTATATAAAATCTCTATTCATATTACACTATTTACATTTTAATTCAGGGTTTTCTAAAAAGAATCAGTAAAAATTACCTGTGCTCACAATCTCATGCATTTTATACTGCATATGCATGGACAACATAATATCTGCTTTCTTCCAATCCCAGCCACTAGAGTCTTTTTAAGAACTGAAGAAAGTACTGAGAAATAGATGGACTGACAAATAAGATATACTTATGGGATAATTGCTAGGAAAAAGCAGCAATAATACAGTTTTCCTTGAGAAAGAAAAGAATGATACATTGACTTTGTAAAACCACTGTCATATGGATATTATAGAAATTTACAAGGTAAGTATAATAGAAAGGAGCTTCTTAGAGGTAATAAAAATCATGGAACTGGCCACAAATGGATAAATACAGGGTCACCTGAACCTGAAGTCACAATTAAGATTTGCAATAAAACCAATGTAAATGTTTTACAATTAAGAACTTTTTTCCTTCTTTTGGAAGACTGTCATAATATCCCATACGCCATTGACTGCAGTATCAAATAATCAATCTACACACTAGCAAACGGTATATTAATAACGGGGAATCAGAAGGGCATGAGCCTCACAATAAAATGAAGGGCTGTCTTTGGTGTTAAAGTGATTCTGAAGCAGTTTCCTCATCTGCCTCTAGAGAAGTAGGGACATTGAGAAAGGCTACTACAATTAGATGTGTTTTTCCACTTGCAGAGACTGTTTTACACTGTTGTAAAATACACTGGAGTGGGAGGAGGAATATCACCTTAGCTTTGCTATCCAGCAACTTTTTCAGATCATTACTGCTGCAAATTTGGTTGATTCATGATTTGAAATTTTGAAAAGAAAGCTTTCTTACAGACACTTATCGCCACAATTTTTTCTATTCCAATACCACAACGAAAACAAATGTAAGGAAGGAGACAATTTAAGGGCCAAAGCACATATGGTAGACATGAGATTGAGAGAAGGAGTTATCTCCCACCATAACTGCAACTGTGAAATTTAATACAGAAAAAGTTAAAACAACACAGCACATATACATCAATGGCAAACTACCCCAGCAAACTGGGAAAAAAATCTCTAAAGCTCAAACTTAACAGCTCAGCAACACACACATGTATTGTATCACATGAAAAACCAAAAGGTACAAGTTGGTATTTTGAAGAAAGTTCTGAATATGCACTTGTCTATTCACATATGATATACATAATTTTAAAAGTTTTGGTATTATATAACGCCACAGTTCAGTTAATCACAAAGAGATAACAAGGTTATTGATTGTAATGCCACCTGCTTTTCATAAAGGAACACTTCAGTATGTAAAAGTGAAAAATTAAGGGGGAAAAAATGCAACAATGAAAAAAAAATGGCAAAATAAAAAACTAATTTCAGGGCAGTAAGGATAAAAATTCTGAAGATTATGTGTGGCACACTGACACAGTGGAGACAATTTTATTAATAGTTTCTACTAGAAAAAAATACCAAACTAGAGAAAAATCTGGAAGTTGTAAACCAAACAATTCATGAAGCATCATACCACCACAATAATACATGACGCAGCAAGGCGTTATATAATAGCAAAATCAATCTCAAATTATGGGGAGTCATGTTAAAAATATGTCTTGGGAATGGGATGCATGTAGAGAGGGTGGCAATACTGTGTTTGTATGCATAATTATAAGGTCAATATTTCATTTTTAGTCCATATATAAAATGACAGATTTCAAGCACAGTTTAAGCAGCTGTGAAAAAAATTTTTTATACATTTTTGAGCATATTTCACTCACAGACTGCTTGAATGTCAGATTTATCACTCCTCAACTGTTATTCTTTCCAATGCAGTAACTCCCACAAAACTGAATTATTCCAGCCTTGCAAAGATGTCATGAAAATCTACTCAACCAGGTACCAAACATATTTGTCATCTCTTACCAAGATAAAAAGGAAAATGATAATGCAATAAAGGAAGCAGTTTACCAAGATCAAAGTTTACACAAAATTTCGCAGTGCTGCGATACATGTTTTGATAGTGTGTGGTTGCATATTTGTATAATACTCAAAACACTTTAAAAAGACATTTTATGTGTTGCATTCACAAGATTGCTACATTCCCCTTACCCTTAACTGGTACTGGGCAACACTTCCTACAGAACAAGAACAATGCAAACATGGAGAAAGTGAATAACCAGTCATAGTAACCCCTAAGTATTATATACCCTCTCTCTTCTTTGGTGCAAAGAGCAGATGTTGGCCTGGCTACCCCTATTATCAAGAACACAAACAAGAGATTGGTCACCAGAGTAGCTAGGTTTTAGATGCTAGTAATCCTAGTCTCAATTAGAAGTTACAAAGAAACACTTGACACAATGCTAGAAGTATTTTTCTACATCTGTGATTCTCTTTTTCAGACAGTTAAAAGGGTATATAATAAACACAAACATACATGCACGCACACACATCTCTTTACTGGTTCTTACCCTTTGAAGGCGAAACATCTACCTTATATCCCCAAGACTTACTGACAGTTTCCCAACAGTATCATGCAGGATGGCTGTCTTGGATGGTGGAAGACCATCTTATTGGACAGTAAATATATTTGTAATACTTTTCAGATTCGTTTTTTAAAAGCTATTATCCATGCCTTGAGTAATGGCATAAATCAGTTAGATTGTTTTAATATCTCTGCCAAATTTTTTGGCCCCAAATGACAAATTTGAGCCTACAATACACAAGTATATTTACCCATTAAAAGCTGCTCTCCGTAGTTGGGGGTGGTTTAAGTAACGCAGGTAAGTCACAGGGAAAGACAAATCACTTTAAAAGCCACACAATAATGGATTTACTTTAATTGTGTTCCTTAGAACAGCCATCCAATTCAGCTACAGGAAGTCCTGCTAACAACTTATAATTTAGTTTTCTAATTAGCCTTAGGCAAAGGTTCTACCTAACAGAAGAGAGAGCTAGGGGCATTTTAAACAGTGCGAACATAACCTCAGGGTGAGAGACAAAAGTCAAGCAGCCCATTTTACATATATAACTATATATGTTTATTTTCAGTGACAAAACCATGAAATGCAAGGAAACATATTCATCAATAATGCTTCAACAACATAGAATTAATAGCTGCTTATAAATTGTAAGCTGACATATCCACTTTGCTCACAATATTTCCCAAGAGACACTCACAAAGTTTGTTACACATTGCAGAGTAAAGAGATAGGCGTTATAAATGTACTTTATTAATGTTTTACCAGATTAATTTCCAATAGTCAGCAAAATAGCTTAAATTAAACTGTAGTTCAACCAAACAAATCAAGGTATGTCAGAAACAATGGGAAATGGATAGGACACTGGTGGACTTTTATTTAATAAACTAACAGTAGCTGTAAAGTGAAATGCACAGATGAAATTTAGACAGAAAAAAAAGATTTACTTCTTAAGAGGATAAGATGCACATGAAGTAGGGAACAGGAAAAAAAAGACTATTCACCTGACTTGGTGTTTTAATAAATATAATGCAAATATTCTTGAACATTGACTTATGCCAGGCATTTTCAACACATCAAACGCTGTTGAGATTTGTCCACTGCTACTTTATGTTACAGTGTAATAATACTGCTTTCATAGATTCTCTCCGTATACCACAGCTATATTTATATATTATATATAATATATATAAATCCTGTACCTATAACTGGGATTCGTATTAAAATACTTTAAAACCATTCTAAAGATTTGCTATATAATTAAAAATGCCTTCAACTCTGTAACAATAATATTTATCCCAGTACATTAGAAGTGCATGTCATATCTTCAAGGAATGCAACTCAAGGACCCGAGGCACTGGAACAGCCATAGGTAAAATGACTGGGACCAAATAATAACCCTTAAATTTCTGTGTATGCGGAAAAAAGCTGAAGGTGAAAGACTAACACAAGTAGTAAGATGCCCCCCTTCCACATCCCTGCAGCCACTCCTTTTGGAGCAAGAAGCAGAGAGAAAGGCTGAAAAAGAAGAAACAGTCATACAGCAAAATCGTATGTCCAAGCTGCACACTGAAAACTTTTGACTAAGCTGACCTAAACAGCAACTACCGAGAAGCTGTACAGTTAGGATAACCAGAGGTACTAGACTAAAACCACAACAAACCCAAGAACAAATTCAATTACAAATTATCCTTTCAGTGCCTTCAGGTATTTGACACTGTGCACAGTGGAGGTTTTCACATGGTACAGAGAACGTGCATATAGCAAAGAAAATTTAACATACTTTAAGATACCATGCTAACTTCATAAAAACAGAAAGTAATTAAGAGTTCCCTTTAAAGTAACAGCTGAGATTTCCAGGTTTAACAGGAAAACACAGAGAAAACAAGTTCTAGATTCACAACGCTAGTACCAAAGCTGAATTATGAATATGAGATGTAAAACTAAATGCATAGAAGCATTATATACAGAACCAGTCATTCTCCAGTGTTTTCAGGGTCATCTCCATCAAAGGAAATGGCATTTAATCAATAACATAGTGGCCAGTATTAATTTAGTTGACTTAGTGCTGTTTTTTGTTTGTGTTAGGTTTTGTGTGTTGTTTTTGTGGGTTTTTTTTTGGGGGGGGGGGGGGGTGTTGTTGGCTGGTTGGTTGGTTTTGCTTTTTAGGGATTTTTTTGCAACTGAAACAGTCTTATTTTAGGAGATGATCTAATTAGAAAATTCAAGAATCATGGATGATAAAATTCTTTCAATGAATATTTGTTATATTCAGATTTTTAAAGCAAATTTTAAATGATGACTGACAATTCTGCACTAAATTTGCAGTCAAAGTCTAAATTTAAGTTTAGACAAACAAATTATACTTAACCTGCTGGTTCACCAACCAGGTTTGCTTATAGCAGAAAAGTAATAGGAAAAGAAGAAACTCTGTTTTTCTGTGGTTTGAAGTTCTCTGCTGATACTGTAACTGAGGAGTACAATTCATGTCCATTTTGATAGAATTCATTATGTTCACACACCATAACCTGTACTGCCATGAACAGCACTGACTTGAAACTTGACCCCCTGCTCCCCACATTACTCTACTCACAGCCAAAATTGAATATACAAAAGCTGCAAAATATGCATTTGGTTTACTTCAGTTTTTTCTGGAAATAAAATGCATGTAGGAAAGATGCATTTAACACTTGAGGTGGGAGGAGAAAAAGGAGAGAGAGATTTCAATTCTGGAAGGTTAGGAAGATGTTCTACTAATTAGAATTAATCCAAATTTTACCAGAAAGCTTAGTAAACAATGATCCTGGGCCTTGTGAAGCAATAATACTTCCAGCCCAAACGAGGAATACTTTCTCATTTAAAAAAAAAATTCTCCCATCCAAAAGGTAGTTGTACTGCAGTCAGTAGCTTTGAAGTATCAGGTTCAAACTGAAGGTAGTAAGAGGAAGCTGTATAGTTGGTGCTGACTGAATTAGAATTTAACAAATGAGTTTCCAAAAATACCCAATTGTAAGCCAACAGAATGGAAGTCAAGTTAGAAGCCAAATGATAATCAAAAAGAATGAGAGACATGCCAAGATTGTCCCTTTTTCTATTTTAATCATGAACTAGATTTGTGTTGAAGAATGAAGCCATCAGCAATTTGCTCTTGCACTTGATGCCTTAAGTTTTAACTTGCCCCCCTCTCCCTAAGGTGATAGTTTACAGTTTTTCGGCCTAGAACAATCTGGGTATCCTTGGACAGCAGGCTGTCCAAGAGAGAGGCTTTGTTATCTCTATCTTAGTCGAAGAAAACAGTACTTAACAAGCTACAGGAAACTTAAGAGTTACACTAGCAGAACAGGATTTGAAAAACATAAAAGCTAAAACCTAAGGCATCACACTAAGTCACTGAGATGCAGCTAGAACCAGAGCAGGGTGTGTGGTCAGTATGACCACAGTATGCAGCAAGAGGGAACACGGAATCATCTCCTGGCAACCAACTTTTCTTGTTTCTGGAGGATAAACGTTCAATGCCAGTATGCTGGAAGAAGCAACTACCCGAGACAAAGATGGGAACATTTTTGGGAGGGCAATATTAATACATATCCATCCTGCTGCGAGTTTAGATTAAATTTAATTTTGCCAGTTTTGCTGAGTTATGAATTCTATGAATCCCTGAAATTTGGAAATCTGTGTTACCCTAAAATATCCTAGAATAAGTTACTGCACAGTTCTCCTATATTTTGAGAACTGTTTGCCCTTTGTTTTTCTACTTTTTCTTCTAGCTGTTAGAAAGGATCACTTTCTCCACCATCCCTAATTGATTTACTTTAGGCTTGATAAGATGGTCCATGCTTTCTTTCCTCCAGTCATTGATGTCATAAATTAACGCTCCTACTAAGGAAGTAGGACTGTGCAGAAGTAATTTTTGTATCAACAATTACATCTGATCAACTATCTCAAATCATAGCTAAGTTTAAGATCACTACAGAACTTTTAAAACCTCTTAATCTTTAACATGTTCCATTAGAAAATGAAGCACTGTGTTGGTCTTACACTTCGGAAAATTGATGCAGTAAGTATGAATAACCTACACAAGGCCACAAAGGTAAATATTATCAGCCAAGATAAAAACTCCAAAATTCAGGCATCAAGTCCTCTGTACAGACTATGGCAGTGTGGATATAGACTATACACTATAACGGAGTGATGAATCTCATTCAGTATTTGAAAGCCTATCCCACAGAATTAAGAGTTTATCATGTTCAATTTGTTGTTTCAGCTGGGATTTTTCTCTATTTTGTCCATTGCTGAGCAATATCAACACTTCGAGTGAAGTTCTTAGTGTTATAAACTGTGGGTGTAGTGCACGTGTGTACACACATTTGAAAAAGACTAAGCAATTTCTATTTCATTCAGTTAATATAATGGAAAACAGTCTTAAATGCTACACTGTTTCTTCTTCCAAAGTGGACCTACCATAATTTGTGATTATATAACCAGTTTTCTATTTTTATTTACAGGACGATCTCTTCTCAGAATCTGTGATGAAAATTATTATTCACATCCACTATCCTGAGAATTTCTAACCTGTAAAAATCTATGGTAAAGATAATGACAGGATCAGTTTACTAGTCTGAAGAAGTTAAAATCAAAAATAATATTTGGATAGGGTTCAGTGGTGAAGAACAGGATGTACTTATATTGACAAAAGACTAGAGTGCAAAGATGATGTGAAATTAAGGGGTTGGCAAGAGGAAATACAAAAAAAACCTCTCACAAGTTAGGCACGGAGACAACATTTAAACTCTAATTACCTGGCATTTAAGCAAGAAATTGTTTTCAGCTCTTTCAAGAATGTTTTGCCCATTTCATGCACAACTGAAGAGATCCCAATTTTAATACCACACATATCAGTAATGCCTTTGGAGAATGGCTGGAATCCTAAGCCAAAAATATTAAATAGGAAAAGACCTGCAATGCAAATCTGCAGCTCACAGAGGAAATCAATTTAGAAGAATGTTTTAAAAAAATAAAATAAAGGCACAGTCCTCTGGTGGGTCTGATAACAATTTGAACAGAGGGTGACAGTGGTTAAGCAATTCCAGGTGTTTTCATGCGTACGTATATATTTATAGTGCATCTGTGTCTATTTCATTCAGCTTCTACTTTCTTGGTGCTCTTCAGTAATCAAGTATTTGATTTGTAAGATGCTACATTAGTGCCAGCAGGCGCAAAATGGTATGATAAATAACACTCTTCACAAAATATAAAAGCCACACTCTTAGTGAAGAAAGCATATCTTCAACTAAATGGAAATCAGTATCTCCCTTTAATGTTTTTTATATAGTTCTGCTCAGCCACTTGAAAGAGTTCCAGCTGCCACAAAAAGTCATACAAACTCCAAGCCCTGCTCTGTTTAAGTTTCTGCTCCATAGCTCATATCTTGAGTGCAAACAGGATACTTCTTGCTGAACTAGACCATAAGAAATTTCCTTAGTAGACCAAGTGAAAAACCAAATCTGATAATTTTTCCATTTTAGCAATTAATCTGAAATCAGTTCTATTACAGAAGCATCAAATCATTGGTTCTTGTTTTATCACACGCTTTATAAAGACAGGTTTGTTACAACAGCCTTGAAGGGGACCGGCAGTTAGGTTGCCACTGGTCATGCTCTTGGGGAGAAACACCTTGGAAGAACTGTGGTTCAACAGGACGGGGCTTTTGCAATTCAGAGCTGGGTGTCCCTCAGGGACCAAAGCCACAGAGTTAGTGCCAGATGGCGCCACAGATTTTGTAGGGAATAAAATTTTGTTTCGTTCTAGAACAACATGTTTTACAGAAGAGGTGGATGCGCCAGATACCGATTGTTTTATCGCTTCATTTGGGATCTTGGTATATTGATAATTGGGGGCATTATTTTCCATTATATCTGACCAGGCCCTGTAGCGAACCTCTGCAGATCCCCAGTAGTGTCTAATAGCAGACTCGGAGCGATGGCCTGTCACTGCCATTATTTCTCTAGGCCCCAGTCCTGCTTCACACAGTAGCTGGATGGTGGTAGTTCGGAGAGAATGATTGGTGTACCGCTGAGAGAGCCTGGCTGCCACACTTATCCTGGGCATCATGGTACCCAGGTAGTTCACACCCATTGGTTCTCTTTTGTACCAGACAGGCTGTTCTTGCATTTGCTCGGACGTTAGCTTTAGAGGGTGCAGGTAAAAGGCAGGGGGCTCTGGAGGCAACTTGGACAAATAAAGTTCCAAGGAAAAAACAGGACAGTTTGGGTCCCCAGGCATATCATACATTTTACCCATTTTATGAGGATCTTCTCCATTTTTTCCTTTGCCAGGATACCTAAACATAGCATATCGACGCCCATTCTTGTCCTTCTTAACAACAAATGCATCTGGAGCCAGATCTCTTAGAATTTCCCTCCCTCGCTTGGCAAAATGCAACTGCAAATCAAACCACACCTTGTTGACGAGTGCCAGTGGACTGTGCAAACCCAGCACACCAGATTGCTTAATCTTACGCAAGTCCTCGGCAGCTATAGGAGGATGGTGGTGAGTCTCATCCTTTCCCTGCATGCGCAGCATCTTCAGCACGCTCACAAACACCATGTTTGCACTAGCAAACTCTTTGTCCTTCATTAAGCAAATCTGACGATTATAAGGTGGCATTTTGAGATGCCGGTTTAAGCCAGCACGCATTGACTTGTAGCTTGCCACACTGTAGGTATTTCCATCGTGATTTCTTATTGTGTAATAAAACTCTCTTAAGATATCATTGAGTTCACTTACTGGGACCAATTCAAAGCTAGGATCCTTGCCATTTTTGGCCAGCCACTGTTTTAACAGGTTAGCTGCCCAGCCAGTCTGCTTGTGGGTGTTTTTGATGCTCTTAGCATCCTCTTCCTCTTCCTCCAAGCCAAAGAGGACATCCTCAGGGAAGTTAAAATTCGTCTGTGCTGCTTCTACTGCTTCTTTATTTTCTGATGAAGTCTCTTCCTGTTTCAACTGCTTTTTGAAACAATTGATCAAAGTTGTACCATCAAATATGCCACAGGTATACGGCACACAGCGAACTACTTTTTGATCTGAGAGCTGTGAAGTGTGGAGTAATATATAATATTTTGGATTTTACGTAACAAAAAGCAGGTGGCATTAACTGGATTTTTCAAATGAATGGCATGTCAGTTCCATACCTCACTAGCCAATTAAAATGCATCAGGTCCTTCTTTTTTAACCATGGCATTACACATGCTTTAACTGATTTCACGGAAAGCAAACCTAGAACATACACTACGCAATAGAAGACTGAAAACCAGAAAACAACTATGTCTTTTATTTCCCTCCACCTAGCTAGCTCACTTTCCACTGCTAAATACCACTATCATACACAATCTGTTTTTCCAATTTTTTTTCCAGATTTCAGGCTCTAACTGAAGAAAAATTCCAAAATACGCATCTTATACTGAAAATTAAATCTTAAAACTGTACTACTGTCATCCATTATGGCACTGGATTTCCTATGTAACAAGTACTGACAAGAGTTTTAATAGCTATAATCCACAGGTATCTTTGAAAAATGAGGTTCCAAACAACTTTCTTTATGAAATGCCTTAATAGAAAGATAAGAGTGAGGCACAATTTATACTCTAAAATACTGGCTACCTTTGCCAGACTACTTTCAACAGGTGAAAACCAGAATATTGTCCAGTATATTTTCTTCTTGCTTTGAAATACAATTTAGATTAACTGTACCTTGAGACACTAATGAATTTGGAAATGTTGACTGGAAGAAATTAATTTTATTTCCCTTAATAAAATGACTTCTGGTTAAGAGCAATAGTTACGTATGAGGTGCTTTGTGAAATATCTGTAAACAGAAAGAAAATTATTTATGAAGAATTTTAAATAGCTTAATTTCAAACTTTAAATGTCAAAGCAAGTTCAACAAATTTTAGACAAGGAATCCAGAAGTACTGCAAGTTATCCTTTGTCACAAAGTAGATATTCCTAAAGAAGGTTTCTTTTCCTTTTTTTTTCCCTCCCATGATATATGGCAATCAAATATTACAATTCCAATTTTAACTTCTAGATTAGTGTGGAAATGAGAGCACTGCAATAACTTATAAAATATTTGTAGCTTTAAGTTCAAGCCATTCAGACAAAGATTGGGCAGTCTTTTCTTTGTATGCTAGCTCTGTTTTACCAGACAATTTTTAGCCTGCTCCTGATTTACCAACTCCTCTACCTACAAAAACCCCATCAGAAAACTTCTGAAAAAATTATCAGAAGCTCATGCTCCAAATAACAGTGAATCAGAGGAAGAAAAATATAAACTGAGAGAAACTAGAAAGGATGGCACAAAAGAAATGAAAATTGTTTCATTATAAGCAATAAAGGTAAAGAACTTTTCTCCTGTGGATTGTAACTGTAGAATTTCATATAGAAACAATCAACAGCCTACCTGTGTTGTTCCCTCAGCAGGTCGCTTGTTTGCCGAAGTATCTGTTGGCGGCCTGCTTGTCTGGTTTTCTGAGGGGTCAAGAAATTGTTCATTTGCAGTATCTGATCAATACTAATTATTGCTACCCACTAGACAAATTTGAAGGCAATATTCAAAATTATTTGATACTAAACATTCAGTATGTATGTAAAATAATAACTTATTTTACATTTAGCCCCAATTTTCAATTATAAGTGTTCAAGTTTGATTAATGCGTTCCCTTCCTTTTAAGTTTGACAATGTATTAAAAGTTTTCTATGAGCAATTTCCTTGCTTGAGGACAAAGTATAACTCCAACCTCTCCTCTCCTCTCTGCAAACTGATAAATTAAACTGAAAATTAATAAAATTAGTAAATATTTCCGTACAAAAAAACCCCAACTGAATGAAAAATGGATGGTTAAACAGACTGCAAAATATATAACTGAGACAGGGAGAGTGACAACTACCTTTATTAGCTCAGCCAAATATTAAACTAGCAATTTAAGAATAAGTTGCTTTAATATTTGATGTAAATATATAAATCCAAATTCTGTTCTCATTCCTTTTCATTTTCAGAGCTCATCAGCAACAGTATTGGTCCAAATCAGTGTTTCAATTCCGGTGAGGAAACTACTAGGGTATAAAGTTAGTCTACGGCAACTGCAGAAAATGAGACATTCTTTGGACACGTAGGTCCTCCCATTTGTCACTGTATCTCATCAGTCCCAACCCTTTTTATGTTGTCTTAAATCACTTCCATTTACTTTAGAGCTAAGAATCAATACAAAACATAAATGTCCAACTCTAGGGAGCACATATGTCAGCATAGGTAACTTAGATAGAGGAAGATGAAATGAAACTAGCTCTGATGTCAAGCTCTGCTTGAGTTCCTTCTAGCATTATATTGTGCCAATCAGGAACCTGCTATAACTCCACTCACTGACAAATCTTAAAGACCTCTTAGAAAAAAAATTCAAGGTATGTAAAATCAAAAGTGCAGAGAACCATCAGGGCGTGGCCACTGGAAAAAAGTATTTTAAAATAATTAACCTAAATAATGTTATTTGGACATTTATTGTATTTAAAGACTTTATTTAAATACTGTAAGTGGAGTCCTTTGGAACTAGGTTAGTGTTCAGTTGGTTTCTTCTCCTGTTCTGTTTACTTTTCATTGTTATGAAAATGAAGTTACTATTATTATGCTTTCCTTTCAGTATGCCTTTGCTTAGAAAGGCAGTTCATATTACTCTGAGAGGCTGTATTAAAAATAAATACCAAGTTCTTAATGGTAGAATAAGAGTTTCTGACTTCATGCCAGGAGTTATACAAACCAAATTCCAAATAAAACAAAGCTTACAAAGCCACACTGCTGACTCCCTCTAAGGGGAGATTGTTTTCAACATCTGAAACCAATTTGTCAGAGATGATTTTGATCTTGAAAATTTCAGCAGAAATGTAACCTAGAAGAACTATCTCTGTAAAATATCTTAACAAATAATTTTCCACAGAGTGCAGTTTTGTTTCCCTCTGCCCACTGTCTTCCTTTCCCACTGTCAACATTCAAGCATAACTTACCAATCTTGGGTGCTGCAATGGTGGATGGTTCAGTGGGAGCTGTACTACTAAATGCAGGGAGGGGAATCTTCATCTGTAGGGGCGCTCGACTGGCGGTCGCATTATAAAGTCCTGGAGTACCCACTGTGGGCAAAGAAGTCCTTGTGGTCTGGGCAACAGGATGTGTAGTAGGAACAGCCTGTACTGCCAACGTTGTGCCTATTGACCCAGCGCTGGCTGTAGAGTTCCTTTGAATACCAGGACTGGGCACATGTGGGATGTTATTTGGTTTAGTTGTGTTAGTTGATGCCAAAGACACTGTAGTTTTGGTAAGGCTACCAACTGTAGACGAGTTTTGTACAGATATAAATTCAACGTTGCCTGACTGCTGGTTAGAGACCAAAGTCCCCGTGTGGCCTTGCAGAAGCGGAGTCTGGGATGACACTGCAACAGGTACATGCAGGATTACGGGCAAAGACTGCAATGAGACAGACACTGACTGAGTGCTGCCAGTGGGCACCTGGTTAGCGCCTACAACCGTAGCCGTGTTAGCTGTGGGAAGCACTGTTGTTGTCAAAGAGCTGGTGGAGGACACTGGAGTCTGAAGCTTAGGATGTCCACTGACAACTGCTGGAGAAGCGGCAAGACTGGAAGCAGGCACTACACACAAAAAAATAAATAAAAAAATTAAGCACTTGAATCAAGTGGGAAGTTTGATTGCAGCACAACAAATGGAAGCAATTTATGATGAGGGCAGTGAGTCACTAGAACTGGTTGTCCAGAGAGGCTGTGAACGCCCTATCATTTTAAGTGTTCAAAATCAGGCTGGACAGGGCTTTGTGCAACCTAATCTTGTGAAAGATGTCCTGGCCCATGGCAGCAGGGTTGGACTACATGATCTTTAAAGGTCCCTTCCAACCCAAATCATTCTACAATTCTATGAAAAAAGTGGTGTACAACTACTTTTTTTTTTGCAAACAAAGCTATAAAAACTATTTTTCTGTTATACACTCTGATATTCAATGGCCTGGTTAAAGATACAGTCAATACTGCATTTCTGTTTATAAGAAATAGCCAAAAAAAATATATATAAAGAATTATGACACAGGCTTGAAGAAAGGTCCGAGATTTAACTGTTAAAAACACAAAATAGAGCATTATTAAACAGCCATAACAGAAATGGTAGAGCAACTGGTGCTTCACAAAACACAAGAAAAGTAAAACTATGTCAGTTATGACTAACTTGGTAGGACCTTGTATCCAGAGGGTTCTACCAAAACCAAGTATTAATGTGTCAGAGGAGATATTTCACTTTTATGCAACAAAATTTCGGGATTAATTCTAAAGATCAGGAGCAAAATACACTACTGAAAGCCAGTACATGCAAATTATGAGATAATCCTGTGGAAAAGATTCAGCATTCAATATTAAACAAACTATTTTTACAACCAAGGGCAGTGAGACTATAATGAGTATAATTAATGGTGCGTTTGAGTCTATATTCCCTATAAAATTTTAATCTACAAATTCCATTTTTCAACATGACTCCTTTAAGAAATAGGGTTTATAACTGCTGTTTAGTTTCCCACTCAATTTCTATAGTCATAGGTAGAGGGAAGGAGATCATCAGCATTCTGTTATGATCAAGTACAATAAGGGGCCTGAGCCAAGTGTTTCCACTCTTGGCAGCCAGTTTTGCTGCCATACTCAGCATGCAGTCTCCTGAAGCATCTAATTTACCACAAGTTCTGGTTGGCCAAATCAACATATTTTTTCCCATACCTGGTAAGCACACTACACAAATATAAACTGGGAATGCACTAGAGAGCTAAAAATAGTTATTTTTTCATGTCAGAAAAAAGGAGTAAAATCGGTTTTGCTCTGTTTAGTTAGTTACTTCTGTACTGGAAAGCAGTAAAACTTTTAAGAAATGTGTTTATACTCCATAGGGAGTTTCTTACCTGGATTCACAGGGGCTTGAAAAGTTGCTGGTGTGCTCTCTCCTACATTCCTCTTTGACTCCAACATTTGCCTCACTGTGCCAGCATTTCTAAGTAATGAAGTTTCAGTTGGCACTTCTCTAAATAAGCCACAAAAGGTATATTTATGAACAGTACAATGGTGAAAAAATCCCTAATTTTACAGCTGTTCTTTTCTTTGAGGTTTTCTTTTCTAAACCCATTTTTTGCTTCTCAGGCAAATTAACTTTGGGTATTCCCCTACTAAAAAAAGGCACAGAATTATTTATAAATTTTCAAGTGCTTGTACCAAGTTTGCCTTGCACCATGAGAATTTTCCTGTTCTTGAAATTAAACTTCCACTTTTATCAATAATTTTTTAAACATTGAAACTGATGCTAAACAACATCTAAATTTACCCAAGAATGGATTCAATTCTGTCAATTTATGACTTCTGTGAAAGCAAATCATATTTTACAAGTGAAGAGCAATGCAGGAAAAGGAAGAACATTTTAATTAAAAAAAAAGGAAATACAGAGATTATCCATGACATTAGGTATCTGAAGTATCCTGTTGTAGATTTTAACGTGGTCACAGTGATGTGCTTTGCTTACCGCTGTGTGGCATTGTTTGCGTTGGCAGTGTCAGCTGCTGCTTTCCCTGGAGATGCAGGTGTATTTGCCACACTCTACACAGAATTAGAGAGAGAGGCCATAACATAACAACTCTAAGTCACCTTGCAAACTTATGCTTCCATTCTATTTCATATCCATTCACTGCTGTGCCAGAGATTCGTTTTCTGAAGCCAACATTGCAGAGAATTTGACATATTTTACAACTATGCAAAATCTCCTTGGTCCTACTGCCTGCCCCTTCTGTATTCTCTCTTTTCTCTTCCTCCTCTCCCCCATCAGATTCAAGGTAATGGGATTCACTTTTATTTACACTGTACTCTTCCTACTGAAGTAAATTAGATTCAGTTACATACAGTTTAAGGTGTTTTCACACTAATAATGGCTAAAGAAGCTTCTCTACAAATCAGAATTACATAACAGATGTTAAAACTTCTTTAACCAGACCAGATGAACTTGCTTTGCCAATGCCATTGAATAAACAAGTCACATTTTTCTGCATCTAAATTTTCTTTATTTTCCAATACAAGGTTTAGGCTAACTCAGAAAAAAACCCCCAAACCCAACGAATCTAGTTCTTACTTCCTGTCTTTTCTTCAAGTCCTCCTTGGCTGCTCCAACCCGCTTTGTCAATCTTGCAATTTTAGCCTAAATAGGAAGAAGATGAAAATAAACAAAACTGTAAGTATTCCCCCAAGAAACATCAAAGAAATTTTGCAAACTAAAAGATACATAACTAAGACATCAAATCAAAGGCTATTTTAGTATCAGGGAAATTATTCTTCTTTGAAATACAATACAACTACTTTATTTTCAACTATATTATAGCAGAAAGACAAATGTATGCATCACAATCAAGGTATCTTAGAGACAAGTTTAATTATTTTCCTTCCTATTCACAACTGCACAAACGGAATCCATCTTGCATGTTCACACAAAACTACATCAATGAAAGCCTTATATGATATTATTGACTAGCTGATGGCTGAAGATACTGGTAAACACGTATATAGAAAGCGTCTTAGAAAGCACTTAAAAAGTCTACATAAAATGTCTGGGGCAACAAGTGGAAAGAGTTGTATAGTGGGAACTGATCTGGCAAACTCTGCATTTCTTTTAATGCAAAAAGTAAAATGGCCTTATTGTTTGAATTTTTTATGACATAAGCTTTTAATTGTCTTGTCAATTCAAAATTCTTTGAATTTTGTGATGTTCCTCGTGTCACCACTATGTATGTATTTTCTATAAAGAATGCAGAAAAGAATGCTGTATTCAACACTAGCTATTTGCTTCCTTGCTAGAACATCAGCTATTTACTTTCTGGGGAAACAACATGTGATGTAGAATGTTCAAAGTCTAGTGCTACTGTCCTCTTCTTTCTGCATGTTTCCATTTTTAAGCAAATTTCCAGCTTCATAAGCACCTTAGATATTTTCATACTTAGCATTTTTTAAAAAAATGTCTAAATGGAACAGAAAAGTGGAAAAGCAATCTACTAAGACTTTATGAATCAGTTTGCTGGAAGGAAGATCCACTTTGGGATTTCCCAAAGTGGATTAATTGGTTGCTTCCCTCCTGAGTAGGAAAATACAGTTTTACAACTCAAAAGGAACATTAGTATCTGCTGCACCCCCCCAGCACCTCCTCCCCTTGTGGAGTCAAAATGGTTTCACTACTGACAACTATAGGAACCATACTACTAAATATTAAGGAAGTTATTTTTGAATTTGACACCAGTATGCAGCTGAACACACAAACACTCACCTGCATTTCAGTAAGCACAGTTTTATGCCTCTTGTTGCATTCTACTTTCTCCATTCGGGTTTTCAGGTCTGCTAGAGTCTTGTCAAATACTGCACACTGTAAAGCGTTTAGTTTTTCTTCTAAAAGTCTCTGGATAATCTGCAAAATTGTTATATATAAAAAAAACCAACAATGCAATCCCAAAATTTGGGAGACCATCTATAAAAATATTCTCAACTCTTAACAAATATCCTGCTATAAACAGAACAATGACAACTGTTGTGCCCTGTCAATCAAATAAATCTACAGTCAGCAATAAGCATGTGAATGCACAGCTAAGTTTGACATAATTTTGGAAAATACAAGTGGTTTGCCATTAATTCAGCAAATTCCTTTCCTTGTAGTATGATACGTGTATAAGATCTTGCTATATATATAAAGAACCTTAACAACGGAATATATTCTTAAAGTGCAGTGCTTAGACAAATTAATTGCTCTTCTTTTCTACTTTTGAGAGGGGCATTGGCATTCAAAGAATAAAAACTAAAGACATTCAACAAAAACTTTTTTCTGATGTCTATTTTCCCCTAGCAAAAATGCAGTGTTGCCTTTCTTGCAGAAGCTAAAATCGTAAGAAGAAAAGACTGGTTTTCACAAAGCTTACTCTATAAAGTTATTATTTAATGTTTTTCTCCCTTCTATACCTACTGCAGTGCAGAAAAGGTATATATTGTTTTCTTAAGAAACAAAAATAAATATGCAACAAACGTGGTTCAGTTTTTGCCATCCTAAATTAATGAAGTTACAACACATGCTAGCTAACTAATAGAAGAACAGCACAATTTTCTTTTCTTCAAGACCATAGGTTCCTCATACAGCAATGGTGCAACCAGGCTATTAACAGCTCTACAAAAATCTGCAAAATGCCAGGTTGATTACACTCTTGTTTGGAGACAGTCTTTCTTTAAAGCTAGGCACACAATGAAGTGCATCACATATAAACTTGACCATGGTGAAATACCTGCTTCACTAACATTTTCAGTCTAGAGTCACATGAGACTTCAAGTATTTTATGCATTTAATATGTAACTCCTGCAGCATAGTTTTCAAACGGTATTTGGTCTCTTCTTAAAATGAGGGCTGCGCAGAACTTTATATGAATTAAGCATGTTTGTTATTTGAATTACATCCAGTGTTCAACCACAAAAAAGAGAAAGTGTCTGGGGACACAGAGTGTGTGGGGAAGGACAGCTAATTCAAAGACAGTAACCCAAGTGACAGGTGTGCGTATTTGCTCTGCACCTCTATTCTACCTTTTGTAATTTTTGGTCAACATCCTTTCTGGCTGTAATTTTTACTTGGAGTTCTGCTTCATAATCTTCTCCCATGTACCGACGATGTTTAGAATGAACATTGTCCATGTCGTCAGATTTGGAACGCTTTCTCTTTGATGCTTCACCTGGAACAATTAGATATAACTGCTCATGAGGAACTCCTTAAAAAACAGGGATCTTCAGAATGCCATGATTACTATGAAGTTGTTCTCAGTTTAAGCTTTTTCATTCTAAACCAGTAAGAATGCCTTTGAAAAACATGTTTGATGACATCAAAGCACAAAACCAGTCCTTTTGGTATCTGTACATTATTGGCCCATCAGTGAGTTCTGCTTTGTGATTCACCCTATGATCTCCCCAAATGCGAAATGGTTCTAGTATCACCATTCCCCTCTCCTGAGCTTCCCTCCAGTTCTTCCTGCTCCTATCAGCACGGTCCTTTAACGAAACACAGCTTCTGAGAAGCAAAATAAAACCTTGTTCTGAAAAAGGAATAGTCTTCTCAGAATTCCAGCCAAATAAAACTACATCTCATTTAACTGTGCCGGCAATTAACTGTATTTACCTGCAATGAAGTTTTAACTTGTACCTCCAACACCTGACTGAAAAAACATTTAAACTTTTTTCTTACTTCTTGGGTAAGAAGGAAAGTAAGAATCTAACAAAAGAACAGGTTCAAAACAGAACTAGATTATAAAAATCATTTTCATCACAGTGATGAAGCACAAAAGAACCAGAGACCTCATTCACTCCTCCAACTCCTGGCACTGGGTCCAGCAGGTTCCTGAGGACAGGAGGGACATCTGCTTTTAAATAATCTTCAGATTATTTAACAAGGACCCAGGGAACTACAGGATTATCAACCTTACCTCAGTCCCTGGGAACGTGATGGAGCAAGTAGGTCTGGATAGAAATAATCTCAAAGCCTATTAAGAAGGTGGTGATGAGGAATAGAATGGGTTTATCAAAGGGAAATCACGCATCATCAGCCTGATAGCCTTCTACAGTGAGACCACTGGCTTGGTGGATGAGAGAAAAGCATCTTTATTAATGCTTCTGACACCCAAAACATGCTCAAATTCCTGATGTATGGCCTAGAT
This sequence comes from Vireo altiloquus, assembly GCA_013396875.1. Classification (NCBI taxonomy): domain Eukaryota; kingdom Metazoa; phylum Chordata; class Aves; order Passeriformes; family Vireonidae; genus Vireo; species Vireo altiloquus. The sequence goes on along the minus strand of VZRF01009287.1, from coordinate 10,358 downwards.
AATTGGATGGGCTGAACTGCTGGGCTCCAGGAGCTAGGACTGTTGGCACATAGTCCAGCTGGAGCTCAGTAATGTACGTTAGCAGATGCTACTGGTACCAACACTAACATTTTCATTCATAACCTAGATAATGGGGTAAGATGATATACACAGCAACTTGCAGGTGATACAGAACTGGAAGGAACAATTTGTATGCTCTTAAGTGGTTATGCTGCCATTTGGGGTCACGCTGACATATTGGAGGAATGGGAAAAGAAGAACCTCGTGAAGTTTAAAACAAGGAAATGCCCAAGTATTTCACTTGGGTAGCAATAAAACCATGTACTAGTACAGGCTGGGAACTCAACTGGCTGGAAAACAGCTTTGCAGAGAAAGCCCTGGTGGTCTTCATGAACATGAAGCTGAACATGAGCCATCTGTGTGCCCTGTTGGCAAACTCATTCTTGGTTGCCTGAGAATGAGTACTGACAGCTGGCTGAGAAAGGTACTTATTCTCCTCTAACCAGGGAATGTGAGTCTTTTGTCCAGTTCTGGGTGTCTAAATACAAAAACCATTTGAGCATACTGGAGAGATTACAGAGAAGAGTCACCAAGATGTTTTAGAGATTTGACGATTCATCAAGAGCTGGAATTGTTCAACTGGAGAAGGCCATTAGGGGAGATTTTATCATGTGTGTAAATTACCCAGACAGGTGAAGAATGAACAAAGACAGAGCAAGACTCTTAGTGAGCAGCAGTGACAGGACAAGAGAAATGGATGTAAATTGAAATACAGGAATTTCCACTCAAACATATAAAAACTTTTTTACTGTGACGGTGGTCAAACACTGGAATCAGAACACTGAAAATTTGTGGAATCTTCCTCTGTGGAAATACTCAAAATCTGTCAGGACATGGTTCTGAGCAAACTGCTCTCTACTTGACCTGGTTTATAACAGCAGCATTGGACTAGATAATCATCAACGGTTCCCTTCCAAACCTAATGATTCTGTGCTTCTAACACATACCACCCAGTGAAACATAATGGTTTTAACATTACATACTTTTCTCTATTTGTTTCTCTTCTTCTTTGTGGGCCTCTTCTTCTTTATCTTCACACTCCTTTCTTCTCTCTCCCTCCAACTCTTCTATAAACAGAAGAAAAAAAATCCATGTGACACTTACTCAGACCTATGAAAGTCTTGTAACCATCCTATTTTGACTAATGAATTTAGAAAACTTATGAAAAAACATGTCAGGGAAGGCAAGAGAAAGAAGTATGACAAAAGGGAATGCAGATACGAAAAAAATAAGGGGATAGCCTCAAAACAAAAATTTGAATTATCTTGTAACACATTAAGACTCACTTCTGAATTTGCTAAGCATTTAAAACAGAATAATTGAACTGTAATTACAAGGGTAACATGTTTCAGTTACCTCTTAAAACGATGTATTGTTTAATTGACAAATTACTTAGCTTATTTTTCCACTTAGGGAGAAAGTAAAAAAAAATCAGTAACAAAATACTAGTATGTTTCTCTACAATTGGCAAATTCAACCATAATCTTAATGGTAGAAAAGGTCTAGATTCTTCTTATGTTATCAAATATGAATTTTAATTTGAAGTTTCTTGCTAATACAAAGTATCATGACTTAGGACTAGTCATTTAAAATTATACAGTTTAGGAAATGCTTAAATAGAGAAAAATCAGAAGTCCCAAACACACAAAGATAAAAATGGTAGCACTTCCTGAAAAACTTTATGTTCCATGAGCTTTATATGTTCCATGAGCTTCCATTATGTGTTTCATACATATGTGTATGAAACAAGCTTCCATTATGTGTTTCTGTGCTTGCTAGATACAACATGTAACTATTGCTTTTAAGATTACAGTAAAATCTATCCAGAATATAACAGTGCAAGTAAGCACTTGCTTATGCACATCTTAATCTGTATACTTCTTCAATTTCCTATATTCATTTTGTTATTACAGCAGAGTTTATTAACTTTTCTAAGCAAAGTTCTGGTTGCAAAGGTATGCTCAACGGTTTCTTAACATTAAATCTCCCTTCTATTATGAAGAACATTTAAATTATTTAAAACAAGTTACCTAATAAATCAGAAAAAGGAAGGAGTCGAAACCCAGAAACCTGGCATTATGAAATTTTAATTTTTCTTATTTATGTAAAAAATAATATTCATAATATAAATTCTTCAATCCAAATTTGATTTACTTTTAAGGTAATAAAATAGCATAATGCCTATGCCACCTGCTTTTTAAGACTTAAGAGGTAAGCTTCATGTATTTAATTCTTATGAATAAAATAGGACTCATTTACCTATGGAGAACTGCTAGGTTCAAGACAATTTTTCCCACAATTTACAGATTTTATATTCGGCTGAAAGATACAAATATTCCATTGAAAGATACACACACCCACACACCTAGAATGTCTTTAAAACACGTTACAAGCTTCAAAGCTAAGGGGTTTTTTCAGTTCTATATAGAGGACAAGTAATTTCAGGGATGAAAAAGGCCTCTCCCTTATAAACTTCCATTACTGTGAACAAATCTAACTCATCTAACGAAAAGAGGTTTAAACATGATGCCCAGCTAAACTCTCTAGTTAAGGAGGAGAAAATGTGGCTATATCAATGGCCTATCAGCTTAGTTTTCACTGCTAAGCTGTGATTTCATTATCCTGATTCTAGATGGGCAGAAGCAATGAATGCAACCTTGTGGACATCGTATGAGCTTGTGTCTACCAGTAGTTTTCCTCATTTTCTTAATTTATTCCAATTGTTTTTCACTTGCTTTCTTCAACTGCCATTTTATCAATGTTTCCTCAAAAGTACCTACTATAATCCTGGAAGATTTTTATTGAGTGGTGAGTCAGTTCTACCTTCTGATCAAGTTCTGATTTTTGTACTCATGTACTCACTTTGTACATGAGTTTCACCTGCCATGTTTATTCCTCAGTCATTCAGCATTATAAAGTTCTTCTCCAGGTCTTCATATCATCAGCAAACCGTCACCTCACTAGTTACCATTCATTTTAGGCAAATTATTAATTCTGTCACACAGCACACTCTCTGGAACTAGTCTCTGGAACCCTGAATTTGTTTTTCATTCTTCAGCTGATTATTTCTTCCACAAGGACTTTTCATCTTTACAAAGACAGTTCCATTTCCAAAAGTTCTTGGTAAATAATCACTTGTGTTTGGATATCCAAGAGAATTCAAATACATCAATCAGGGCTTCCTTATCATGTGCTTGTTTGCTTACAGCTGATGCTCCAGGGTCTTCTGATGTATGATCTTTCATTACAAAAATCTATGACAACATAGCTATTATATTTCATATTCCACTTGGAAGACATTCTATTAATCTGTCCATTTGAATAACGTCTTCTAGTACCATTCTTTCACTGCTATTTAGCCATGTCAGTTTTCATCGCAACTTCTTGAAATCTTCTTAACTGAGCAGTTTGCACCTGTTTCTCCAACACGCCATCTTGAAATGATCTCCATATGGTCTCCACAGTTTTAATTTTCACAGACTCTTTCCAAAAGTTACTCTACATAAGATAACTCTACCTGTTTTCTCATATAACTGTTTCCTGCCTATGCGACCTCTCTGCTATTATCATTGTTGCTGCTTAAGAACAGAACATCACAATGACCAATTTTCATTTCATGAACAGTCTCAGTTACAGCCACACAACTGTGAAAGTCATAAACTTATTAGCCAATAAATAAAACAACTAGTCAAAATAATTTGACATGAAAGCTAAAAATCTGAAAAAGTATTGCTGGATACATTAATTTTAAACTTCTGTAAACTGTAGTCCAGTATTAATATTCACTTCAGTCTTTTTGCTTCATAGCAAACTCCTTTGTAACCACAGAGTGTTTTCTCACTGGATAAGGATGACAAAAGTAAACCTAATAGCTTCTATGAGAGAACCCTTAAACTGCAGTGAGAACAAAGATAATCAATTTATTTTAAATGTTATTTCATAAAAGGGATTTGTAACACACTACGATTTTCACACACAACCTTCTTTCCCCCTGCTTCCCTCACCTCCAATAGTTTTTTAAAGTCTTTAAGTCTTCCAGAACAATGGAACACACAATGGTATCAACAGTGCACAACAATGGTATCACTTTTTCAATTTCATTGACAACAGCTAACACCTAAGTAAGATCCTTAGCAGAAACTATGGAACTTACCTTATCTCTGTTTAACTAGCATAAATTTATAGGTAAATACTAGAAATCAAGGAGTCTAAAACACAGCTGAAGAGACATTCTTATCTCTGTTTTTCTAGTTGTTTTAGAGACTGAAGATTCAGTCTCATAAACCAAAGTCTCATAATTAGTAAAACAAGATTCGAAAAACTATGGTTACTAACTTCCAGAGACTAAAAAATCCGAATATTGTTTAAGCTATGAAAATTCTACCCAGTCAGTCATATTTAAACACACTTGGGTTAGTATGTTCATCATTTAATAAAAGCTATACAATGGAGGAGATGGGAGAAGAGGGGGATGAAAAATACCAACAAAACAACAAAAAAACCCCAACCCCAAGATAATTTGAAACATCCTTATTAATTACAGATAAAAGAACAGTGTCAACTTATCGGTAAATTATTAACCTGTTTTATTTCCAAAAGTGCAATAGTATAACAATGACTGCTCATTGTCAAAAAGAAAAAAAAGCTTACAAAACTGTATGAAATAGTACACTATAGAGGACATCCATTCAGTTCAACTTAGAAAAATGTTCTGCTAACTACATGAAGGGATCCCACACTTAACATTTAAAAGCATCAATCAGTTGCCAGAGCCATCAAAGAAAACTTAGATAAAAAACCACAGAGTTAAATGAATGAAAACTACATGATATGAAAACACATGACATGCAGTTTCCACTAAACTTTACCAATACTGTCTTTCAGTGGGAAAACAATAAGTTAAAAGAGGAGTTGTGGCACACCCAGATTACATGCATGTTCTCGTTATAATTTATTTGCATGTTAAAGAAAGATGAAAGCATTTCTTCCCCTTGAGAGCAGTAAATGAACACATTTCTCTTCTCACAAATCCTTCTGTTACCTCTCTGACAATTACTCATCTTTCCTCTTTTTCCACCCACTACCTCACTCAAGTTTGCACCCAAATTTGCAGAATATGAAAAACCCCCAAATCAAATCAATAAGAAAACAACAAAAAAATCTCAAAACCAAAACCCAAAACAAACAAACAACAAAAAAAATATCAAAACAACCCAAATCTCAAAGACAACCATTTTGCAGTGCTGATTTTTTTTTTCCTGGGCCTCAAATACCAGCCTTGAAAACTAAGACTACATAACATTACCGGGGGTAAAACTGTCTTTTTGATTTAAAAACCTGCCACAAGCGTGTCACTCTAAGAAATGAAGAAAATCCCAAATTTGAATGGAAACTAACAATTTAGAAAATTCTTACCTGGAAGACTTGACTTGTTCGGTAGCATCCCTTCAACACGTTCCTCCTTCTCATCACAGGGTTCCTCTTCATCAGAGAGTACTAAGAAAGCCTCTTTTGGTAGACTTTCATTGCTTTCCTGCTTGGATGGTGAACCCAAACAGTTGTCTATTTTCTCTTCTAAATCTGGGACTGTGTCATCCACTGGAAGCAGAGAACCTTTAGAAAAACAGCTCAGATCATCTTCAGCAGGTGCTAGTTTTTCCAAGATTGGAATAATTTCATCTGTTTCCATACAGTCACTATTGTCCAAGATACTTTCACTTGGCTCATCTATTGTCTTTGGAACAGTGGTTTCTGAAAGTCCTGCATTGCCTTCTTGTTTTTCCTGGTCAGTTTCCATACTGCTAGAGATGGCTGCTTCTCCAACAGCCTCTTCAACAGTTACTTCTTCAGTTCTCTTTTCCTCAGCAGATGAACTGGAGTTAACAGTTAAATCATTCGTTTCTCCCTTGTCTTCAGAAGAGTCACTAATATCACAGACTGATACACTTTCACCTTCCAATGCGATATCATTCTTCCTTTGGTCCGAATGATCTTTTCTATTATTTTCTTCATGGAAGTTATCTTTATTGCTACCAGCCACTCCATTTTCAGCCTCACGATTTACTGCAGCGTCAGTATCTTTAGCCTGCTCAGGAGTAACATTTTCTGAAGACAGCATTAGAGGTTTGGATTCTACGTCATTGACTATGTTTCCTGCCTTAATTTCAGGGCTTTTGGCCTCACTAATTTCATCAGAAACTGTTCTTCCTTCTTCAGAGTTAACACACAAGTCAACCACGCCATTAATTTCTTTCTTGTCTTCCACACAGTCTGTATTGCTTAAAAGAGAATTTGTATCAGAATCTCCATTCTCATGTTTCCCATTTAAGAGTTTCACTTCAGTTGTTTTCAACAGCTCCTCTTTAACCTTATAGACAGCTTCAAGTTGTTGCCGATCACTAACTCTCATTGTTTTTCGTGCTTTAAAGACTTTTTTCTGAGGTTCCTCTGTGCTATCCATCTTAGCCCTTAAAAAAAAAGAAAAAGAAGTTCAGAAAGAACTGTGAAGGTAAAAGTTTGCAATTGTCATATTACACTGCTACTAAGAAAGACTAACATTTAGTGTTATAAACAAAATTGATATAAACAGGCCAGTCACCCAATTTCCCCAGTGGGTAGAAACCCTGACACTCCTATTCCAGTTTATCTTCTTGCGACTCCCTAAACACCTTTGCATCTCTCATCCATTTCTTACAATCGTAGCGGAAATGTCCCCTCTCCCCACAGTAAAAACATTTCCCTGCCTTGAATCCTCCCTGCTTCCCCCAGGTCTTGCCTCTTCTCTCTTCCTCAGTTGGATCTGCTCTGAGTGCCTCTCTACTACATTCCCTTGCCACAGCCACCATGATTTTTGCCTTTGTCTTATTCTTTTCCCCCTCCCTCCTTAGACAGACTCTATGTGTGTCCTTCAGTAAATCATTTAGGCTCTTTGCTTGACAATCTTCTCTCCGTTCTAATTTTCTCCTTGTGTCTTGCCATGATTTTGTCACAAATTGGACCTTAACCAACATTTGTCCCTCTGGGCTCTCTGGGTCTATACTCAAATATAACTGGAAATTTCTTTTTAGCCTCTCTAACCATGCATTTGGAGTTTCATCCTTTTCTTGCTGGCTATCAAAGGCCAGCCTAGCATTGGTAGTCCTGGGTACTGCTTCTTTTATCCCTCTTATCACCAAAGACCTATAATCCCTCATATTCCTTCAGTCAATTTCATCATAGGAGTCCCATTCAGGTTGATTTATAGGCATCTTTTGTTCACTGGGAGGACCAGGCCTATTCTCCCTTTCCCAAATTCGCATTCCAGTAGCCCTAATCAGTTGTATTTCTTCTGGGGAGAAGAGGATGTTCAAGACAGAATTTAGTTCCTCCCAAGTGTATATGTTTGGGCCAAGAAATTGATCTCTTTGACAGAAGATGCCCACAGTGTCTTCTGGTAGACACTTTATCTCTTTTTTTAATTTCCGAACTTTGGAGGACGTCAGGGGATCATTGACAAAACCAATTCCCCTTCTTGCATCCCCCATAAGGACCTCTCGAAGAGGGAATAGTTTTTGTACTTTCTCTGAATTCACCTCATTTCTGGCAGTCTTAGACCTCGTTCTGCAATAGGGGCCTTCACTGACTTCACTTATCTCTTTGGTGGCAGGTAGGGCTTTGCAATCACATAACAATTCCCCCGTTGTACTGGCATGGTTATGAGGCTGGGCTGGGGGCACCAAGGTTAAGTTAGAGGGGGATGGAGTCATAGTAGCAGCACATGGAGGGGGCACAGGAGGAAGGGAAGGTGTTACCTGGGGAACCAAAGGGCTGGGCAAGGAGGGAGGGAGTGCTGCAATGACACAGGGTGAAGATGTAGGAGGAGGAGGGGATGCCACAATGGCAGGAGGTGGAGGTGCAGGAGGAGGAGGGGGTGCTATAGGTGGCATTGAAGGGAGAGGAGGAGGAAGACAGTCAAGTGGATCCCACTCTCTCTTAGGTCTTACTTTTTTCCTTTCTGTTTAGACAATCTATACACTTTAGCATTTTCTTCTTTCATTTCTCCCTTCATCCAGCACTCTGCATACTTTATTTCTTCTTTATCAGTTTTCTTTCGAGTGTTAACATACTTATTTAAGGCCACACATAGCCATCTTTCTTCTGACCCATACCAGGGCCAGTGCACAGGCCCTTCACGTATTACTTCTTCAGGCTACACCTTTACACAATATTTAATCATTTTGATCTTATCCAATCCTTTGTAACTCTCTTCTTTTTCCCAACCTTCTAATAACCCACCAAGGAGACTATGGAAGGGGGTATTCTTCATTCTATGTTTCTATTTCTTTCCCTTTGAGTGGGCTTTCCCAGCACACTGGTCCATATTTGCTGGGATTACAACTTCTTACTTATTAACAATATGCAACAACTCAGTAACTTTTTAAAACTTCAGTTACAACTTAAGCCACTAATAACAATGTATTCATGTCTTTAATTATAAAAAACTTTGAAAAGGAGAGACAATAATAGGAGGGAAAAGCTGATCACTCTAGTTTATAATATTACCATTACTAATAATACTAATGATAATAAAAATAACTAAATGAGAAAGCAGGGATACTCCAAGGAAACCCAATGTAACAATAATTAAATTAAAAACAATATGATGGCCTATGCAAGGGGTAAGGTAAGTATGAAGAATCAACTGATTTCAATGATGGAAAAATAAACAAATTGTGGGAACTTCAAAGCAATATGGCCACCAGAATGAACAAACCAGCTTGTGGGACCCTTTCTGGTCCTTCCCAGAAGATGTCAACTCACCACGCCGCCTCCAGGTGACGTGACTGTACTCTGCACTCTTATTACTCTGTACTCTTATTCCTCAGGTGATATAAGCAACTAGGCCACCCCTTCCTGTCAATCCTCGACCTTGGCCAGAATTTAGAAATGGTGGGTTGACTTTTTCCTAAGATGGCGCTTTGACTGACAGGCCCTCGATCTAGCTTGAGGTCTTTAAGATGGCAGATTGATTGTCTCTAAAACAGTGCTTCAATTACCAGACACCTTTCCTCTTAATGCATAAGATCTGCACCCACTGCCCACACACAGAAAGCAATGTTTTACAGAAAGAAAATCCTCCACACGTCCCTGACACACTAGAAAGCAAGTACAAGACCTCTAACACAAAACAGAAACCACATGCTTATGCAACTCTAAACACAGACCGATGTTAAACTTCTTGCTGGTGAGTGTTGCGGGCACTCTTGGCGTATCTGCCTCACCCCGACACCTCACTATACCAACTCTCTGCACAACCTGAACACAAATGCAGTAACAACAAATGCCGTCAATCTCTGACTCAAACTTAAAATTAACTCCGCAACTTAAAGCAACAAATCAATCCCTATCTGGCAGGATCTAAACTTCCCCCCCTCGCTCCTAGTGAGTGAAGGGTCTCCCCTTACTCAGCCCTTGTGACTCTGCACATGTCTCGCTCGACTAAGGTCCTAAATTCCCTCTGACTGGGCCCATCTCCCCTCTTCCTGCCTAGCAGGGAGCACTCCCCTAACCGGTGGCTACGCACTGCTGGCGAGTATCTGGTTAGGAGTTTTTCCTCACCTACCCCAGAGGTCCTACTTTCCCAGCCACGTTTGGACTAGCTCCAAACGCCCCGAGAAAGAACGCCCCAGATGCCTCTAGTCGGTGGACTCGCCTCCCTCCCTTTGGTCAGCCCCATCTTGTGCACGGGCTTCTACCAACCCAAAGGTTCAGGCAAATTCCACTCTTTCCAGCTGGCTGCCCCAATGCCTGTCACTGTCCTGGAAAGTAGGGTCCCAGAGGTTCCTCTCTACAAGGATTGTCCCAACCTAACCTCCACCACTGATTCCCTGACTAGGGCATCCCTCGGAGCTCCTGCACCGTGCCTCTACACCAGGAGAATGGAAGCCTATGTGGGTAAGGGGCCAGTCTTAGGGACTCCCCCGCCCCGGGGGGCCCTTGGAGTACACTCACTTGTTCTCCAACCGCTTCCCCCTTTTTAGGGGTCCACTTTCACTCCAGGGGTCCGGCTGCCGGCCCCCCTTCTCACACACACAGCACTCGCTTGCACTCCTTTTGCTGTGCCCCCTCTCGCCTAACACTCAGTCCTCAGCCAGTCCCGCTCCCTCTCAGAGGGTCTTCTGGGTCTGGTTTGTCCAGTCCTCAGTTGTTCTTCGGGTATAACCAGCAGACAGTCCACGGTCTCAAAGAAATCTAACTCTGGGCGGCTGAAATCAGCCAGACGCGTCTCACCTTCGCTGTCCTTCCTCGGGACTGCCCCT